>JADRCD010166283.1:11567-42116 GCA_019843815.1 Montemys delectorum
AGCACAGGTGAGTGGGAGCACAGGTGAGTGGGAGCACAGGTGAGTGGGCGCAGGTGAGAGGGCGCAGGTGAGTGGGAGTAGGTGGGAGGATTGTAATACTTTTGGACACATTGCATCTCAAATCAGAGAACTGATGGTTTTCATTAACTAGGCAAATGACAAAAGCCTAGTCTGTTTTCTACAGATTTACCTGTGTATAACATCTTTATATCTTTCATCTTTTTATCTTTGTCTCCATGTTTTTCAATGTCTTTCTGCTTTTCCATGTCTCCAATTCTCCCTTTAAGCTATGTCAAATTTGCTATTTAGCTTGTCAATTGCACTTTTTAACATTAGTGCTTATCTTTCACTTTTTCTTATCTTTCACTTTTTATCAAGCTTAAATTGGCCTGATTTTTTTTTCATGACTAAACCCTTTCCAGATTGTTTCTTTAATCTTTTATATGCTTATAGGACAGCATGTACTTGAATGGCCCATGTCTCACAATTTTCATGTGCTTGGGAGAAATATCATTACTATTTATTGATTCTCCTAATCTAATTCTAGCCTGGTGGGTGTTTTTCCTTGGGCAGAATTGAATTTAGACTACTTATGATCCTCAGAGTTTTAGCCTCAGGAATCATGCTGGGGCCGGGCTGCAGGCTCCTCTCTCCAGAGATGCCTGAGGTTTGTTTCTGAGCTTCCTTCTGCAGAGACACCAAAACTCAGAACCTGTTGCCTGAGTAGCATCAGTGTCACATGACTCCTATCACATGACTCCAGCTTGGCTGCTGTCACAGCTTGCGAGGACCATAAATTCAAACCATTGCTCTTTTCAATGATCACCTGTGCTTACTAATTTCTCAAAGGACATTATTTCTCCATTAGAAGGCTAAAATTCATAGCATGGCTTGTCACTACTACATCACAAATGTATTCCTCCCAAACTACTCTTTTACCCAGTAGACAGCCTTGCAAGGGTTCTGACCTCCTGAGGGCAATGACCTGGCTCCAACTCCTGGCATGGAACTAAAAACACCATCCCTTCTCTTGTATGGACATTGGCACTCAAATACTGGGTTGTTAAGACAGCAGCTCCCTGACACAAACCTGCTTACGTGCGCCACATTTGGGTTCTCAAATCCCTCTTCATTTGTCTCTGTCAATCTTATAACATCAAACGTACATTTAAAGTAAATATTATAAAAGTATTACTATATTTCATCCAAATTCTAGTCTTTTCAGTGGGGGTGGTTCCGGGTTCTCTAAACTGCCTGACTGATGAGACAAGATATCACCAGGACTCTTTATGTTTTCCTGTCTTCTCATTTGATTACATAAGGAGGCGCTATTAGATAGAACTCTTTTTTAAATAAAATGACTTCTAAAAATAAAGCATTTTACTGAATTTGGGACTGTGTTGTGTATATATCCACTTTTTTAAGCATAAAAGAAAAAGAGGGTTGAGTTACTTCTCAAAGAGAATGTGCAAGGGGAAAAAATACTGTCTTGAGAGGTAGAAAATGAGTGCCCCAGGCAGGGCAGTAAGTAACTTAGGATATGAAAGGCCAAAGAGAATGCTATCATGGAACACTTAGCATGGGGGAATGGGTGCAAGTTGGTAAGAAAGATGACCGGGAGCTTTTTATAAATAGAAAGGAGGCTTTGTTGTAAAATGAGAGTTTTAAGAGGAAAAGAAAGGGCGCATAGAAGGGGGCGGCAGGAATAAAGAGCACTCTGCATGTTCAGGAGGGACCCACAGATACAGAGGCCCATTGAAAGCAAGCTCAGGGCCCTGGGCCTTGGAAGGGAGCCCTGCAGTGTCCTCAGGGTGGGAAGGACCCCACTTTCCTCTGCCGCCTGCATTCCCTGAGGCCAATGCCAAGCAGCCATGATAAAGCAGCCATAACTACTGGACAGGAAGTACTTTTCCATTTGCTCAGGCGTGGGAGAGAGGGGCTAAAGACCATCCAGCAGAGGAACCCTGATTAAGAGTCTCCTCTCAGAGGCCAAGAACCCAGAGCTGGGACACAAACACTGGAGCACACCAGAGGCTTTTACAGATACAGAGCTGCTATTTTTTTTTTTCTTCTTATTCGGCTATAAAGAAGGCACACAGTGATCGTCTGCCCACTAATGATGCGCTAACAAACTTGAAAAGGTCTTTATGAGGTCACATAGGCCATTTGCTGTCATTTTCTAAACCATGTGGCCTCAGTCTCCAAATCTGTACATTTCTGAACCATTTAATGTATGCGTGTGTAAAGTATCCAACCAGATCCCAGTTTAACAGCTCACTGTGCTGTCAACAAGGCAGCTAAGCTGACAGGGACTTGCCACTTCTGTCTCTGGGAACACACAGGAGGTTTACCTTTGTGAATGCTCGGTAGCACAAGCCACACAATTCCACCAGGTAGGCCAAGGTGAAAACTGCGTTCTGAATGACAAAGCTCAGTAGCTTGGAAAATGGCTCCAACAAACTCTGCAATGAGATCAGACAGGTAAGTTGTTTATGTCCTCATTCTACAAAGGCATCTTATTACACTTTAACTGCAAGAGCTGGGTTTTTTGTTTGCTTGTTTTGTTTGGTTTTTTGTTTGTTCATTTGTTTTTTTGAAATCCAATACAAGCAGCTGTTAATAGCCACTCTATTGGTCTAACAAATCAACCAACAATTCAAAAAGAATGACTCAGTCACTTTATTCTTCAAAAAGAAAAAAAAATCAAACTTCTCATTTTTTCACATGGCATCACTTACAAACCAACCTAACAATGGCCTTATCCTCATGCCAGGCTAGGCAGTGCCACCTCTGAGGCTGTTAGGATCACTCAGCCAGGCTGGGGAGTGCCACCTCTGAGGCTGTGTTAGGATCACTCAGCCAAGCTGGGCAGTGCCACCTCTGAGGCTGTGTTAGGATCACTCAGCCAGGCTGGGCAGTGCCACCTCTGAGGCTGTGTTAGGATCACTCAGTCTGTTCCTCTGGGCCCTCGGGCAGCTGCAGCTGCTCAGATTCAAACCCACCAGTTACGCTCTTGGAAAGGTCCATGTGTATCACCAATGCCCGTAGGCTCAGACCTAGTTCCTGCCACCCAGCTTCCTCAAAGTGTTAGTCAGAGGCAAGTTGTCTCTCTTCTTATCTGGACCCTGCCATCAGGGCCACGTTTTAGTCTTGGCAGGTCACTTCACAAGTCACTCATGTTTTGTAAGCACCCTCTGAGTGCTGGGCAGAGCTCAGTGCTCCCTCATTGTTTGTCTTATCCAAGGTTCTTCTGACAACCCCAGTAGCCAGGGAGAGCGCAAACTCTAGAACTGGATTCTACCCTTCTTAGTTGGAACTTTGGCTCTAGATACAGACATGCACAATCCATTTTTTTTATTAACAATGTAAGAAATTAAGGTGCTATTTGATTCTTCAGAGCCATCCATCTTAATAGCCACACTGAAAACAACACCTCGACAAATATGTCTGCATGACATTTTCACTTCAAATGTTCTTCCTTAAAATACACTTCCAGAAAAAGAAGGACTCAATAAGAGGATAAAAACATTTTATAAATATTTACTTGCTGTGTGTTCATGTGTGAGTGTGTGTTCATGCCATTGTGCACATGTAGAGGTCTGACAATAACCTCAGGTAGCTGTCTTCACTTTCTATCTTGTTTTAGGCAGAGTCTCTCTTGCCCTCTCTCAAAGCCCCTGTCCAGCAGCTCGTATGTGAGTTCTGGTGATGGGGGGCTTAGGAAGCCATGCTTGTTGCCAAGGGCTTTTACTCTCCAAGCATCTTTGCAGCTCCAGATATATACTTAAATATTTAAAGATTTAGATGATTTTTATTTACATGTGTGTGTATGTATGTGTTTAATACCATGTGTGTGCAGGAGCCTGAGGAAGCCAGAAAAGGGCATCAGATCCCCTGGAGCTGGAGTTACAAGGGGTTACAAGTTAGCTGCCTGAGTTGGGTGCCTGGAAACAAACTTGGGGTCTGCAAGCACCTTCTCTTCAGCCCAGATATGAAACTTGTTGCGGTTCCTTTTATACTTACATAAAAAGTAATTCATTTTGTTTGTCCCCTGAGAATGGGTTTGTTTTTCATTTATTGGTATTTCTCTATTGAAATCTTTGTGTAGCTTTTCATATAGAAACTTTGAAATAGTGCCTATAGATAGAAAGCCATATTGTGCTTATATGGAAACACACCTAAACAACAGCTAATTGGCAACATGGCACATCAGAAAAACCTAGAAACTTGCTCTCCATGGACCTATGCTTAAGTTTCAGATATTCACAAACTAGCTCTATGACCTTGATTAGATAGGTTGTTTCTGGGCCTATGTCTTTCTTTGTACAGTCACAGACTGGCTAACCTCTCAACCAGCTAGCATGAACTGTGACTCTGTAAAGGCATAGTTAAGGCTGTAAGAAATGTGCATTGTCGGTAGATGATAAGCTAGTAATTTTGCAGTCATAAAATAAGCTCTTGTACTACTACACAGGAAGCAGCTAAGATATATGAGCAGGGTATAAAAGGAAATGAGAAATAGTCCTGAATACCCCCACAAGGCTCATGATCTTCCTGGCATCTGTGTTAATACTAAAAGCTTGATCAAGGAAGTGCCTCCTACAAATAATATGAGCATTTAGAACCCTTAAGTGGGATTTGAAGAATGAAAAGTGTTCAGCTCACTGATAAGGGTTTAAAGTATGTCAGCCAAAGGAAACAGCCTAAACAAAGGTCTGAAACTAAGATTATATGTGTAAAGCACTAAATACAATACAGGCGCATTCAACAGACAGTTTCCACTGTCATCATGATAATAGTGATGCTGACTTTGAATCTGCATGGGAGGCATGGGTGAATGGAACAAGTAGCAGAGATTAGGCTGGGAAGGTGGGCTGGCGAGAAGGGATATGACTGTATGCCACACCAAGGAATTTAAATGTTATCCTGAAAGAAATCAGTAGTCATCAAAGACTTTTAGCTAAGGAATCAACACAACCCTATTTAAAAGCTCAGCTAGTTGGTAATCTGGAGGATAGAGTGATGGGCTGGACCAGGATGAATGGCTACACACAGGGTAGCAGGGTGTTAGATCCTGACCTAGAGTGATGCTAACGGGGTCATTCCAGTCGCAGCCATGGTATCAGTATTGCTATCTGCCTGTCTTGCAGTTATAATCAAATAATCAACCAGTCAAGCTTTTCTGAAGTACTTTAAAACACAAAATACATACCCTCGTGGCATTGGTAGAAGGTATCTTCAAGAGGCAAATCATAATTCTCAAACTGGAATCTAAAGAACACTGTGAACAGATATGAAAAGGGAAAAGTCAGCTCTCAAGGTTTCTGTTGCTTCAAATATTTCCTGCATTTATTTTGCAAAAGGAAGAAGTTGGGTCTGAGGTGATAGATCAGTCAGTAAAGGGCTTGACACACAGGCATAAAGCCCCATACTTGCTCTCTAGAACTCATGTAAACGAACGGGGTGTGTCAGCAGGTGTGGTGAAGGCTTTGAGATTCCAGAGCTCACTGCTCAGCCAACCTGGCCAACTCAGTGAGCTCAAGCCAGGAAGAGAGTCCATCTCAAAGACATGGTGGACCATGCCTAAAGAGTGTTTCCCAATGCTGACTTCTGGCTTCCACATGAAGACATACTTACAGCAATTCACACATACATATATCCTTATACATATATATATACACACATGCACAAACATGCACACACACACACTCTCTCATGTACTTACACACAAACACACACACATGCACACATAATTCTTATTGTAACTACAGCTATACTGTTTCCTATGCATATTAAAATAGTCATTTTCAGATAAAGATTTCAATGAAAAAATTACATAAAACTAAAATAATCATTAAGTAAATAAATAAACACAGCTCTGAAGCTATTTCTCAAAGATATAGTTCTAGAATTAAATGATCTAGATAGTTGGATAACGAAATGGTTGCAGAGATGAATGTATGGATGTATGGATAGACAGATGGATAGATGGGCAGGTAGGTGGATGAACAGGTGGCTAGAGAGATGTTAGGTAGGCACATAGGTAAGTAGGCAGATGTTAAATGTAAACTAGTCTAAGGAGGTACACTAAATTATGAAAAGCTATTTTGGGGCAAAAAAAAACTTATAGAAATCATTCAAATAAGATCCAGTTTTATCACTCTTTCTCTGAGATTTGATTTTTATTTTAATTTTTCACAAGGTTGGGGATTAAACTTGGTCCTCGTATATAGAAAAAAGTGTGGTGCTGCTGAGCTACATGTCCTCAGTCCCTAGGAGGGAAGTCACCTTCCCTTTGTCAGGAAAAGACATGACCTGGAAGCTGGAGAAAAGCAGCAAAATTTTTGAGAAAGAAAACCAGGATTCTACATCAAAATATGCTTTGAAAACCCCCGTGCTTGCAGAGATTGGGAGATATGGCAGCGCACAAATAAGCTGCCATTGACTGTTGCAAGCATATCCTTACAGCTTCACGTCTACAATGGGCACTGACCCCCTTCCACACAGTCTAGACTAAGCCAGAGGGAGTCTTGGATCCCTGGACTTGCAGCTTGTCTGTCACTTGAAATCTGCATTTGTTCACATGGAAACCCTCAGGCCACACTCTGACCAGTCACAGCCCGGTCTTTAGCAGGGACTGTGGTGCACACGGAAGTCCAAGGTCCACTTCAATGAGATTTCTCAAAAGCACACTGCAAGAGTTTCCGTGGAGGGTATTACCCCAAGAGATTAAGGGACAAAACAGAATCAGTTCTCAAAGCTGACCTGCTAAGGAACGCTCTTACACAAATCCTGGCGGTATTTTCTAGGTATCTTTTAAAAGAACCTCGGCCCATTCAATATGCCAATACACTTCAGAAGTGGTGTGACATTTACTTACTTTAAAGCAGGAACTGAAAACTAGCTGCCGAGTAGGCCAAATTCTAGTGACTTAAAAGCCAGAAATTGTCATCTTAGAGGGGGAAAAGAGCCCTATGCTGAGGCTTTATCCATATAACCACCATCAGCAGAAGAGGAGCGCAGCCCTGTAGGAGCCCGTGCATTAACGCCTGCCAAGTGTCTCAGTACCTCGCCTCTCACCACACTGCTCAACTCATTAAGGGTGGAGTCCCTGCAGGCACAGCTGATTGTCACAAATTAGGCATGCCAGTTGTTTACAGCAGCAGCACCCCCTGCTGGTCAGTACTGAATTCAGCATTTTCACTATTTATCAGACTAGATGCTTCCGAATGCTTCTGAATGGCTCACCAGCAAAGAATGTTCCAGCACAACACTCTGGTCTAAGGGGGTTCTGTGTGGCCATGTTAAAATGTGTGTAGGGGTGTGGTGTGTGTGTGTGTGTGTGTGTGTGTGTGTGTGTGTGTGTACTGTGGCACACATATGGATGTTTGAAAGAAATCTTTGGGAGTCAGTCTTTCCATCCATTGTGGGAGACTTGGGAATTGAACTCAGATTGTCAGGCTTGGTGGCAAGCACCCTTACTCCCTGAGCTATCTTGCTAGCTCAGAAGTAGTCCTTTTTGGTTGGATTTGTTCACCTACTTTAAGCTATGGATGAACAGGTATCGTAGAGAGCAGTGATACAGAAACCCTCTGCACTGCTGTCCACAGTCCCTTTGAACCCTAGCAGCCGCACTCAGCAAGCTAAAGGCTCCAAATTACCAGCTCCCAGCATCCTCATTAACATCCACTGGTTCCATAACTGTCATTGCCACGGATGACTGACCTCTGCAACTTCTTGCTCATATGAGGCGGTAAGTACTTATTCCAGAAGTACCAGCATGTGACTTTGCTGGTCAGATGAACAAGTGATCCAATTTTGTTTCAATTTAAGAAAATTTTTTTTAAAAAGTTTATTTATGTATTTGAGTATACAGTTGCTCTCTTGAGCCACACCAGAAGAGGGCATCGGATCCCATTGCAGATGGTTGTGAGCCACCATGTGGTTGCTAGGATTTGAACTCAGGATCTTCGGAAGAGCAGCCAGTGCTCTTACCCGCTGAGCTGGCTCTCCTGCCCCTCAATTTTAGTAATTTTACCTATGAGTTATGTGAAGAAATCACACAACTCTAGTGGAGCAAGAGTCAAAGAACTAGCTCTGCCGAGGCTGCTGCCTCCTGGCCCAGGTTCTAGAGATACGAATGCTTGCGGCTTTCTTGCTTTACAACGATTTGTGGTCGCGTAAAGAGCGCTAGACTGAAAGCCAGGAGGCGTGGGCTCCAATCTTCACCCCACCTTCATGGGGCAATTACAACTCACACCTCCTCTCTTAATGTACAGCTCCTTATTTGACGGCATACAGAAAGAGCATGTCTTATTGGTTTCTCCCGCTTTAATAAAATAAGCTCCTGCTTCTCTTTTCTTTTCTTTTTTCTTTTTTCATGATCAGGCTCATGATGATAATGATTCTTGAACTATAGATTAACCACTGAATATCATCTTGCTCTTTCCTGAACATTACTCAAAAACAAACAAAACAAAACAAAAAAAACAACACGTCACTTTAAATAATTCTCTAAAGCTAACACTTTACCTATATCTGGATTCCTTTTAGACAAACTACTAATTTCCTTGCCTATTGGATAGCCACTTGGGAAAAAAAATGTTTCTGCATAAAGGCAATCTAAGGACTAAGGATATAGTTCAGTAATAGAATGATTACCTAGCGTGCAAAGGACGTTGAGTTCTAGCCCCCTCACTCGAGATGAAAACAAACACAAATTTAAAAAGAAAGAGAGGAAAGGAACAAACCACAGTCTATTGGTATCCAACTAAAAACCATGTGGCCACTGGGCACCTTCATTACCAGCAAGTAAAGTATCCACTCTATGTTGCTGACGGTGGAGCGGATGACCTAAAAAATTCTCTTCACTCTAGCTGACAGATTTCCCCTAGCCCCTTGGAATCTATCAGATCACCCAACCGTGCTTCGCGTATTGGTCTCTGTAAGCAGATGGACAGAAAAGTAATGGAAGCTAAAAACTTGGACTGAGCTCACCTTCAGAGGTAAAGCACAAGGCAGCTTGGCAAAAAATGTCTGAAACTGGTTGCTGATTGTGGTCCAGAGGCTACTAGGAGAATCCATGGGCAGAGCTTCCATGAATGTGGCAATGTTTTCCAAACAGCGTATCATAGCACCCCCTGCTGGTAAATTCTTTTTGTTATTTAGACCCTAAAAACACAAAAGCATAGGCTGAAATAGTGCATGAAATAGTACATGAATCTGAAATAGTGCATGAATCATAAAGCTACCCAGTGAAGGTTTGCTTAGAAATCTTAAATATTCACATGATAAACATGATGGACAGTCTGCTACGCAGGCTGATGGCTCTAACAGGCAGAAGGAACACAGAAGGAAACCCAGCTATGTTTAGAAAAACTGCAGGGGCAAAACTAATGATCTTTATGTCCACGAGATAAAACGGGATCATGAATTAACTAGCTAAGGATATATAACTGGTGGGGTTAGGTGGTAATGAATGATGCCTGCTGGAAAGAATCTTCTAGAATAAAGACTGGGGCTATTGATAATAGCAGCTGCTGATTTCTCCCTAGCAACATGGTGAAGCAGTTCAGGATTTCTCTATGTAACTCATAAAAACCTCAAGCCAATCTTGTGATACAACACTTCACCGTGAAGCAGTTCAAGGGTGCCTCATGGAGGGAGATAGGTGTGGTACACGACTCTGCCTGGGGCCTAGGGTACCTTTCACGAAAACCTACCTCCAAGAGCTGACTGAGGGCAGCAATTGAGCTCAGCTCATTGAAATCCATGAGAGATGTGGCTAAGGTCCGTAAAAAAGTCCCATCTATAAAGCAAATTGTCAGATTTAGTAGGGTTTCTGGGGACTGGCCAGACTTACAGCATCTGGGTCCTCAGGGAGTGAGTTACCTTTGATGGCACTCTGGAAGAGCTGAGGGAAGATGCCGTTGGGGGCCAGCTGATGGAAGATACAGCGCAGGAACTGCTTGGCCACACCTGCTGCATTGCCTGGAACCATCATGCTGCGATCAAACAGAGAGGAAAACACAAGCTATGGGCCAACGAGCGTGCGTTGCGTGCAATGACTTAGAGGTTAGGCTCTGAATGCCACAGTTTTATCCACTATCTTGCTCTCACTATTTGCCCTAGAGGGATGAAATTATCCATAGTCCAACCTAATATTTCATAACAATTTTTTGGACAGATCCGTAAAGTGCCAAAGTGACAGCAGAATTATTCCAGGCCTCCCCAAGTACAGCTGAGCCTGATCCCAAAGCCTGCAAAGGCCACAAGTCCAGAATGGATGAGAGTTATCAGCAAGGACCTAGCAAGGCCAAGATGGCTGCCCTGAGGGAAAGTGGTGGGTAGCGTCACTTCTTTTAGGAGACCTGCCATGCTTTCTTGGAACTGGAACTTGCAGCAAAAAGGATTGAAGAGTTTTACATGGCTCTACCTCTTAGACCAAAGCACCAGAAAGAATGATTCCTGAGATGGTTGGGTAGAGGAGTAGGTTACCAGAAGGAAGAAATCAAAGATCCCAAGTGGATGAAGGGAAAGAGGTTCTCCTATGCTAGGTACATCAGCCTCTGCCTCATTAAGCCAAGTCCACCCTGGAATGTTGTTGGTTCAAAGGCCAAAGATGGCCTTCAGGAAACACAGAACCTGAAACTTATGCCTAACTTAGGAAAACAGAACAGGAAAACCTTTGGCTACTTGTTTCATGAGGCCCCCCCATAGCCCTCAAACTAACATCAGATAAAACTGTTATCTGAATAACTAAACACAAGGAACAGGAAGAGAATACACAGCGCAGTATTCCTCTGGACACTGCATCTGACTATAGACGACAAGGGTAATATATCATGACCAAATAGGGTTTATCCATAGAATGCCAGAATAATTTCACAATCAGTGTAGGAGCTGGGGAGAAGGCAAGGAGGAGGACCAGAGTTCAGATCCTCCATGTGGGCACAGTGAACCCCTATAACATGAACTTCAGAAGATGGAGATCAGGGATCCCCTGCGTGAGCAAGCTTCCTATCCAGACTAGTGACATCAGCAAGCTCTGAGGCCTGATGGAGAGACCCTGCCTCAAAGTATAAGGTGGAAGAATGACCAAGGAAGATTCCTGATATCAACTTTGGGCCTCCACACGCAAACACACACACACAGCTACAGACATGCGCACTCACATACATGTGAACCATCAGATATGTACACACATGCTATACACACAAAAAGGAAGAGAAAAAAAATCAATGCAATTCAACATATTAAAATAAAAAATACATGAGTTTTAAAATACTCAACATATTAGAAATAGAAGAAAACACCCTCAATTTGTTTAAAAAAAAAAAAAAAGGTCTGTGAAAACAAAAACAAAAACCTTGGCTAACACATAACCAGAACATGGTGTTGAAGGCGGGAAACAAAACAGGAATGGCCACTTCCACATCCCTCATTGTGCTGGTGACTCTGCCTACTATGATAAGGAAACAAAAAACCCAAAAAATATCAGAAAGGAGACAGTAAAACACATCTTTTGGTAGATGATATAATGTTTTCCAAACAAAGTAAGACCATATAAAGTCTAGAAGTCTAAGGAACTTCTAGAACTTGTGTGTGAATTCAGCTAGGACACAACACTAAGCCAGAAAAATCTATCTACCCACCAGGAAAAAATGGAAAATTATTTCCTTCAAAATTCAATTTACATTAGCTCTAAAATGCATAAAATCCTTAGGGATCAATCTAACAAGATTTAACAGAAGATTTACAAAATTACAAAATGTTAAATTTAACCAAAGATGTACAAGACCACTACTAAACATTGCTCGGGGGGTAGGTTGATGGCTCAGCCTGGACAACACTTGCCTTACAAGTTCTAGGACCTGAGTTTGAACCCAGAAGCCTCCTAACAGGGAAGGGCATTGATAGTGTACACTGGGGATCCTAGCACTGGGGAGGTGAAGATAGGAGATTACAGAGGCTCACTGACTACCAGTCTAGCCTAACTGGAACCTCTATACCAATGAGAGGCTGTGTCTCACAGGAGCTAGATGGCATTCCTAAGGATGATGCCCACCACATATGTGTGCACACATGTCAAAATCATAGCTAAGAGATTATATATATATTGTTCTATTGTTCTATCAGTTATTCCCAAATTAATATACACTGCCAACTTCAGTAACCGTTTTGTCTAAACAAGGAGAAGCTTGGGTACAGTGTAGCACTGATGCTTGTTGTATCAACAGTGAGAAGACAGAGAAAGGGGAATCACCACAAAGTTGAGGCCAGCCAGGGCTCAAAACAAGACATGGTCTTAAAAAGCAAGGAGAGAAAAAAAAAAAGAGAGAGAGAGAAACTAATTTGGAAATTTAAAGAATTTATATAGCTAAACAAATTTGTAGAAAAAGAAAGGAAGGAACAAACAAACGAACGAACGAAGGAACTAAGGAAGACTACTCAGGCTACCTGATGCCAAGCCTCACCACGGTAATCCAGAGCATATGGCACAAATCAGCGGTTCTCAACCTGCAGGTCAAGACCCCTTTGGGGGTTGCATATCACATATCCTGTGCATGAGATATTTGCATTACAATTCATAGCAGTAGCATAATTACAGTTGGGAGGTAGCAACAAAATAATGTTATGGTTGGGGAATCACCACTCATGAGGAACGCTGAGAAGTGTCACACTAGAGGAAGGATCAGTGCATAGCCCAAAGGAACCAGACGGATGCACGCTACCATAGGGGACTCCGAGTTCAGCACCTATCACAGTGGGCCCACGAGGGAAGGGGTCTTCAGCACAGGAAGATGATGACATAGCTGGACATTTGATGTGAATACAGAGAATGGGCCTACCCCTGCCCAACATTATATAAACAGTAATTTTGAGTGATTATGTAAATGATAAATCTAAATGCTAAAGTTATGAAACGTCTGGAAGAAAAAAAACAATAGAAAATACACCAGAAGAAAACAATAGAGAACACACATGACTTAGAAGCAGACCAGGTTTTCTCAGTTAAACAATAAAAATCTATAATTACACACACTTTAAAGTATGGATAAGTTAGAGTTCATCTGAATGAAAACCTTGTCCACAAATTATAGCATTGGGAAAATGAATGAGCCAGGCCTAGCTAAAGATGTTCTTAAGAATATTTATCCAAAGAAGTCTGACAACTCCAGAGTAAAAAGGAAACAGCCCAATTTAAAAGATGGAAAAGATTAGTTAAATGAACACTTCAGGCAAGGATATATAAAATAGTCAATGTACACTTGAAAAAAATGTCATCAGGAAGATGCAAGTTAAGACTACAAAGAGGCCGGGCAGTGGTGGCGCACGCCTTTAATCCCAGCACTTGGGAGGCAGAGGCAGGCGGATTTCTGAGTTTCTGGTCTACAGAGTGAGTTCCAGGACAGCCAGGGCTACACAGAGAAACCCTGTCTCAAAAAAACAAAAAAACAAAACAAAACAAACAAAAGGCTACAAAGAGATAGCCACCATATAGCCACTCCATCTGCTACAGTTGAAAATACAAACAACTAGCAATACAAAATCTGGCAAGGATGTGGGACAGCCTCAAGTCTCACTAATGGTGAGGCCATAAAATAGTATTCCACACAGGATATGTATGTATATGTCTATGTATAAGTATACATACATGTCCAGATGCCCTCAGAGGTCAGAAAAGAACATTGGGTCCTTTAGAACTGGAGTTACAGGCAGTTATGAGCTACCATGGTTGCTGGGACCCAAAGTTGGGTCAAGAACAGCAAGCACTCTTAAGTGCTGAGCTAGGCCCTAGCACAAATACTTTTATACAGCCATATTTATGTGAGAGAAGTTCTGATTTTTTATTTTTTAAAAAAATAAATCAAGCACACATCCATTTTGTGGCCCAATGACTCCATTTCCAAGAGAAATAAAGCATCTATTTAAAGAGCCTTGTCAAGGAATGTTCATAGCAGCAAAGAAATCACACTGAACTAGAAATAACCCTGAGAGCCTCTAGGAGAAACCTGAATTAACCACGTGATGCATGTTCAGCTTTGACAAAGAAACGGACCAAGGTACCAGCAACGGCATGGATAAATCTCAAAGTGTTGCCGGAAGAAGCCAAACACAAAACAGCAATGCAATTTCATTCCTGCAAAGCTCTACAGCAGGCAAAAGTAATCTACCACCGAAGAAAAGAGCATTGCTCCACAGCAGGCAAAACTAATCTACCACCGAAGAAAAGAGCATTTGCTTCCACGGTTGGAGGGCAACCGGGACCGATGAAAGATAGGCCCTTCTGGGGATCATGGTTAAGTTCTGTCTTGACAGGGCGCAGGTGTGCAGCTATTTGTCAAATTCAGTAAATGTACATTTAGGGTTGTGTGCAAATTATACAAAAGAAAAGCCACACCTAAAGTACTACCATGGTGCCTGTCAACCAGAATGTATTATATATGGGCCCTGACAGGATGGGGGTCGTAAGTGTTTTAAGGCAAAGCGTGTTGGCCCTCACCTACCACTCTGTGACCTCAGTAAATCTAACCTTGAATAACCTCCGTGGTCAGGCTGCGTCTATCTTGTTCATTTTACTTGCTGCCATCTTCTCTGTGTTCACTGAAGCCACATTGGCCTGTCGCCAGGTTTACCATCCTCTTTCCTGACTTGGAGCCCTTGTCCTGGCTGTGCCCTCCGCCTGGAGCCTTCTCTCCATAACCTGCTGTATAGATCACTCTCCCCACTTAGATTTTTGTTTAAATAGCACTTCCTCCAGGAGGCTGGCCTTAGCCATTGTGTGTAAAATACCAGCCCTGAGCCTTCTCTATCACCTGGAATTAGTCAATACTCATAATACATCGCATTAAATGATACTAAATTACACAAGCAATTTCTTATTGGCCAACTTGCTAATTTTCTGTCTTGTTGACTTGAATGTAATTTCCACAAAAACCAGGATTTGACATCTGACTACCCTCTCTAGCACCTGGCACTCACTCTGTAGATACTCATTTATGGGTCTATAATCTTAGTGCAAGATAGGGAGGACACAGAGGGTACCCTGGGCTCACTGGTGAGTGCCTGGCTCTATAAGAGACCTTGTTTCAAAAAGTAAGGTGCTGAGGAAGCCACTCACCGTGCACACATGCACACACTCAAATAAATAAATGTGTAATGAATTAACATCATGTGAGTCTATTTCCTTCACAGTAGTGAACACAGTTAGCACACACTTTTGTGACTATTCATTCAGGTTTGCCTCCTTGGTAAGACTGAAAGCTGAGCAAGGCGAGGAATCATGCCAGCTGTTGCCTTTAATGAGGACCCAAGCAGGGCTGGGGTGCAGCTTGGCAATAGGACATTTTCCTAGAATCCCTGAGGCTCCCAGTTGGACTCACAGCATGACCAACAACAAAAACTCACTAAACTAGTACAAGTCAGGCTTTAGAATACTGAGTGAATGAGGAAATATGCAAACCCAGGTCAGAAACTCTTAGGAGCTATGGGAATAGCAGGCCTCATCTTGGAGAGTACGTGCCAGTGACCAGGGTCAGACCATGAGGACAGGCACAGGGCGAAAAGAGAAATGAGCCACGCCCACTTGAGGTTCTTACCTTTCTGCTTGATTAGAAAAGGTCGTGCTGGATGCGAGCCTAGAAAATAAAGGGAAGAGTCACACAGGTATCTCAGCCTTCCCTGCTGAAGTGCATTAGCATTGAGCTAGGATCTTGGGTTTGGTGGTGAGAGTATAGATACCCCTGTGTACCTCGGCAGTCATGTGCAGGGTTAAACTTAATGCCAGTATCCCAAGCCTGTCTCCTGTCTCAACTGCAGATCCCCATGTAAATGCATACAGGTAAAAACGTTTACTCTCACCCACCCAACATAAAAAGAAATGGTGGTTGTAACCAGGCTAGACAGACACCAGACCCTGTGATCCAGTGATCCCTGAATGGACTCAATGTATTTCTCTTTGAAAACCCGACTGTGAGTGAACTGCAAATTGTGAAGCGCTCCACCACAACAAAACAGACAGCAGGGGCATCCTCAGCTTGCTGCTGAGTTGAAGTGACAAGCAGGGAAATCTGCTGTTTGGAGATGAGAACCAGGAATTAAATAACCGACACGGATCTCGCTTCAGAACGTATGGTGTGGATGTAGGTTCTCTCCTGACAGAGAATGGACCAAATTGATGGATCCAGAAAAACATACTATAATCTGTAAGAAATCGCATGAAACTGAAGAGACCAGGTGACTTTCTATCTTAATGGGACAGCTGAAGGGACCAAGAGTTCCAGAGAGGGACAGTGCCTCCAGCAACCACCATCAGCAAGGCCCTTCCCAGCTGCTCTGGCTATAGCCCCAATGCTAAAGACGACGATGGAGAGATAAGCGTTGGCAACCCAACTAAATAGTCACCAAGGGTGTGGAACTCGTGAACTTAAAGGATTCACCTGAAAACCAGGGGGGCAAAGCTTGCGCTACTCGAGATCGGAACCGTTTGAGGGAGAAATGAAAGGGCTGAGCTTACGGACTCCTAGAACATCTGAGGAGGGGTTGTGTGGTCAATCCTGGCCGTGTCTCATCACATGTCCTTCACGGTGCAACTGAGACATGTGAGGGAACCTCTAACCAGATTGTGAAATCTGTTTCCTTGGCAGCTTGATGATCCGCCTTAGGCTACCAAGAGTTACACAATTTGTACTAAATGTTTTCTAGTCTCTTGCTAGTCTACACCACAGAGCACGTAAGTGGCGTGTAAGAATGCAGCTACTGAAGTGTGTGTGGATGGGAGTGTGTGTGTGCTGCTGTTGTATATGGTTTTCATCAAGGCTCACACACTTCTGTCCTAACACTTGGTGGTAATTGGAACATGGGTTACATACTCTTTTGTTAAACAACACAATCTTCTCTCTCTGTTCTCTGTGGCTTAAATAAGCCGTTCCAAGATGGTGACAGAGCAGAACCACAACTACCTGTTCTAAACCTACAGAGTTCTGACGGTAGGAACAGTAGTCGTGCTTAATAAAAACCTTCAATTTCCCGAGATAGAGGACACATGTGTTTGTTTGTTTGTTTGTTTGTTTGTTTGTTTGAGACAAGATAGCCCTGGCTGATCTGGAATTCACTCTGTAGACCAGGCTGGCCTCTAACTCAGAAATCCGCCTGCCTCTGCCTCCCAAGTGTTAGGATTAAAGGTATGTGCCACCACCGCTCGATGATACATATGTTCTATAATTAGCAAGATTGAGTTTAAAAAGTCAGTGGCTTGGATGAAGCTATCTTTTTCCTTCTCTCTTCCAGGCCCATATCCATCACTTACCTCTCACAATGGCTTTGAAACTTTTGTTACACTTCCCTTTATGCTCTCTCTGACTATGTGACTCGAAAAGGTACTCGAAAAATAATCAGGAAGGATAGACTAGGGAGATGGTGCAACAAGGTGGGCAAGAGCCCTTGTGCAAATAAGAGGACCCGAGTTCAAATCCCTAGCACTCGTGAAAAAATGTTGGGTATATTTTGTATGCCTGCAACCCTCACACAGGGAAGTGGAGACAGTCAGGGTCTGGGAGCTCACTGTCGGACAGCCTAGCACAAACAGCAAACTTCTAGTTCAAGGAGAGGCCCTGTCTCAGAGAATAAGAAGGAAAGTGGTAAGGAAGACAGCTGAAGTCCTCTGTCTTCTGCATATGCAAATAGGTGTGTCCACATTCTTAAACGCACCACAAACATATCATACATACCCACACATACCACGCTCACCGGCACCACACACATACCACACTGTACTGTTCACATGAATTGGAGTGGGGAGCAAATAAGAAGACTGTATACTTTTGGGATCAAGTTCTTAGTGTTCCCCTGTTTAACTGGATATCAGAATTACTACTGCCGCTACTATTACTTCTGTATTCACATGTGAGGACACATGATGTATATGTGTATTGCACATATGTGCAGATGGTGCACACAGAGGCCAGAGGAGGATGTTGGTATCCTGTTCTACCACTCTCTGACTTCTTCCCTGAAGATGGGGGTCCCTGGCTGAACCTGGAGCTCGGCTGCCAGCCGGGAAACCCTGGTGATCCTCTGTCTCGGTCCCCTGCAGCACTGTGTGCACAGATACTCACCTGTGCGGGCCTGGCTTATCATGTGGGTGCTGGGAATTTGAAGTCAGGTATATGCACTTAGACAGATCTTCCCTGCTGAGCCATCTCTGCAGACCCTGCTCTGATTCTTTTTAAAGTTAAGTCTAGCTCCATCAAAGCTTATTCTCAGTAAGTATGGTCCCACATGCCCATAGTCCTAGCACTTTGGAGACAGGAGGATTGCTGATTGAGGCAGCCTAGGGTACAGAATGAAGCCCTAGTAGAGGCCAGCCTGAGCTATGTAGTGAAACCCTATACCAAAACCAAACAAAAGGAAAAGAAACCCACAAACCAAAAGGTTGCTTTTCCCTCTCTCAAATTCTAAGCATCTGCAAACCTACCTCCTCCAAATGATGGGAGCATTTCCACTCTGAGCTTTTCTGAGCACTTGACCATGCCTGTCTTATGTGGCCATCCAATGATTTCACACGACACTGTTTCTTTCAACAACTAAATCTCAGCTAAGCGTGGTGGTAGATACCTGTAATCCCAGTAACTCAAGAGACTAAGGTTGGAGGGTCATGAGATCCAAACCAAATGTGGCTTCATAGCAAGTCTAAGGTCAACCTGCGCTACATAGCAAGACCCTGTCTCAAAAACAAAAACAAAAGGAAACAAACTCCACATATCACCTAAGCATAGGATCAAGGTCTTCTATTTTACTTTTAATATTTAATTTAGTTTTATATGGATGGGTGCTTTGCCTGCATATCTGTCTGTTCATGGTGTGTATGGCATCCTAAGAGGCCATAAAAGAGCATCAGATCCCCTAGGACTGGAGTTACAGACAGTTGTAAGGCACCAAGTGGGTGTTGGGAATTGGACCTGGGTCCTCTGGAAGAGCAACCAGTGCTCTTTCCTGCTAAGCCATCCCTCTAGCCTCAAGAACTAGCTCTTCCTTAATGCTGATGGTTCAAGGCACCTAGCAGTGTGCTGACAGAGATGGGAAAGTTACCAAGTCCACGATGAATGTAACTCAGTGTCTATGAGCCGCATAGTTATTACTGAACTGGAATATGTTCTTGTCGTGACCGTGAACCACATTCCTTTCCTGATGTCTACACACAAAGGGAATTCCCTTTACACTAGCACTCAAACTGAATGGCCTGTTCCCGAAATGTGAAGCCAGAACTGAGAAGATGCTGTGTGACACACAATAACGCCCCGAGCTGAACAGTTCAGTGAGGCTCTCTTGAGATCACAAAAGAGGGTAACAAATCACTACAGAACAGGTCAAGAGAGAGAACAGTAATCAGTACCACAGCTAATACACAAAGTCTACCGTGGGCAGACCATCCAAACACATACAGCAACAGGGAGCTACAGTCAAACTCCCTTGCTGCAGCCTCCTCTGGCTCCACTGTGACCTTGACTCATGACCTGGTACAGCTGAGAAATGAAGTCAAAAGATGTTTCCATCCAATTATTTAAAAACCAGTCTGCGTTGATCCCCCCAGGTTCCAGGCATCTGCAAGGTGACAGGATGCTTCCCCTTCAAACAGATGTTTTCTATTTTAAGAAAGGCTCCTCTGTGGCGGATAAGATAGAACCTAACACTCACCTTCCCACAGACTGCATGATATCAAGCAACAGTGGCGCCGCCAAGTCTGGGCTTAGGTGAATGAACGTGGAGAGGACCACGATGGCTAGCCCGAGGGTCTCCTCATCGTATTCCTCCAGAATGGCCCCGCAGTCGTGGCATCTGCAAAGGAAGCAGAGGGGTGGACGTGTAAGAAACCCAACCATGGTTTCAAAGTAACATACAAGCACGGCCATTTGTCTGAAGTCTTCGAAAAGGCCCAAAATGGTGGCACCTAGGTTCACTCTAGTACAAGTGGAGACTTCAGTGCCACTGTCACCGTAAGACATGGGAAGAGCATGGATGGCAGCCATCTTAGATGTTTCCTTACCATTCAGTCCATGAGCATCTACCCCAGAGGGGTTTCTGCTCCTTTTGAAAGAGCTTCAAGTAGACTAACAGCTCTTGGGCCTTTAAGAATGTGAAATTGTGTCAAAGAATAGTCAGTGACTAGATTTTTTGGATCAGTTGTTATGGTTTTACTTAAGCACAAGTGAATGTGCACGTGAGACACCCACCTGTTTTCCCTTGTTGCTCAGTTTGGCAGTGTGCTTGGCGGCTCTGATGGCCAGCTGTGCTGCTCTTTCAATGGTGAGGAAACATTCCAGCACACTAAGAGTTGCTCACAATAGGAACTCTTCCAGTTCCTTGACGCTATGGATCATGGATTGTTCCTGGAAGTTGTTGAGCAGCGTGGGCCTAGTTTTCTCATCTTGAAACCAATGCTGGACCTCAGGACCTGGCCCCTGGATCTCCTCAGACTCTGATGCTGAGACCTCTGGGTTACACCAGATGCACTTAACTTGGACATATTGTCCTGACTGGTGCTGGATGACCTTCAGGGTCTCAATTGAATGACCTTGGGCTTTATCAGATGTCTCAGGGCAGCCACTTCAAAGGCAGAAGCAAGGAAGGAGGAGGGGGTGGCCATAACTACCCTAATTTTCATTTGTCAAAATCAAAAAATGCCTACAGGTGGCTAGAAGATTTCAAAAGATGTTCTATCTGTGGGCAAGAGACAGAGGATTCAAGTGAACCTAGGCACTCTAGGAAGCCTGCACAACCAGGCTGAGCTTCTTGAGTCCTGCTAAACTAGTACACTCACACTTGCTTTTAAGAAGCCTACACTCAAGCTCTTTCATGTGTCCTAATATAGGTTCCACTCACCCAACGCAACCAAAGGCAGCTTTATAAAGTGAAACTGAGAACTAAAAATAACTCGTGCTCACAAAAATGCATGTATACTGGAACACACACACACACACACACACACACACACACACAGAAACAACTAGAAAAAATCAGGACTTGAAATGGGGGAGCACGTGACACAAAATAGGGAAATTTTAACCAAAGCTCTGGGGACATTTCAAGGTAGTTGTACAAGCCAGGCACCTTTGCCTCTCGAGTCTGGCCACAGTGAAGGCTAGTTTTTATATCAACTTGATTCGACCTAGGATTATCTGGAAAGAGGGGATCTTAATCAAGAAAATACATCTATAGGCTCAACCTGTGGGCACGTCTTTGGGGAATTTTCTTGGTGGGTGACTGATGTGGGAGGACCCAGCCCACTGTGTACAGTGCCACCGCTATGCAGGTAGTCCACTATGCAGCTGTATGAGAAGGCAAGCTAAGACAGTGGTGAGGGAGCAAGCCAGTAAGCAACATCTCTCCATGGCCTCTGCATCAGTTCCTACCTCCAGGCCTCTTGCCCTGACTTCCCTAGATGAAGGACTACAGGTTGTAAGCTGCTTTTGACCATGGTGTTCTACAAGATGTAGAAAGCCCAAGACAGCCATCGTATCACTTGTGACTGAACAATGAGCATCCCTATGTGGGTATTCACACTGTCCTTTCTACTCATGTCCCTTTATTAGAGGTAGGAGCCACCTTTACCTGGGAGCCTGTCTATTCCCAAGGTATCTGTCCAGGTTTGAGAATCTGCAGGCCTTATTTTGTTTTCTCACACTCACCAAGAGAGATTTGTGTGCCAGGCAAGACATAGCATGCTCGGGGCACAAAACAGAAGAAACTGTTCTCGTCCCAGGGAACTCACCATCTATTTTACAGCATGTCTCTGTACCATTTAGACAAAGAAATAAAATATAGTGTGACATGTGCTGGGCTAGAGATGTACCCGAGGCCATGAAAAAGTGAAATCCTGTCCCTTATAATCAGGGAAACTTTGTCTTCAGCTAGATCAGAAATGCGTGAGTAGGAGTTTGCTAGGAAGATCAAGTAAGGAGAGAGAATGCATCAGGAATACTCTGGCTTTCTAGATGGGGCTGGGGAAAGAGCAGTGGGGACATTTACACACTAGAATACCTTAGCCAATGAGCTAAATATGGGCTTAAACCTGGAAGAACTCAAGGCTGCCAGGAACTGACAGGAGGAGAGGTAAAGAGCCAGTTTGAGATGCTGAGAATGGGCTGTACTGTCAGGATGCAATAGGAATGGAGTCTTTTTTTTTTCCCCCAGTACAACAATTTGATGCTTCTGGACAGGGAGGATTTTATGGGTGTTAAATTAATTTTAGGAGTAAGTTGAAATTATCTGACTCAATCTAATTTAAAATAAAGGAGAGGGACCCTGCTTATACTGTGTGCATTTCTGAATTGTAAATGTGTACAGCACAGCTTCAGCCTGTTGAAGAACAGAGTTTATTTCCTCACCTGGTAACCAGACTCCAACTTTATAACCAAAGGGGGAAAATAACAGGCAAGCTTACTTGTCAGCCATCACCGTTGGCTGCTCCTCTGTGAATTCTTCAGGTGCAGGCACAAACATGCTGGCTATGCTGGGTGCTGACAGTAGGCTGGATTTAGTGGCGCCTGGGTAAGCAGCAGAGAGACAACCATGAATACAGACAAGCTTCTGGGGCCAGGGGAGTCTCCACTCTGCACTCATTAACTCTCAGAAGATCACATTCACGAGACTGTGACTCCATCCCATCCACGGCTCGAAAAAGTCCACCCACAGTGAAGTGCGGCCAAGAAAGACTTGGACGCCTACCTTTCCATGGTTCATGATTTTTGAAAACCAGAGATCTCATCTGGGTCAGCAGAGTCTAAGATAAAGATGAATTTCCTAGCATTAGAGGAAATAGCCTGAACGGTATGACGTGTCTAATGCATGCGTGCATGTCATCTTTAAAGTGGGGCTGCTATCAGAAGACAGTGAGACCCAAGACTAGACACACCTGACTGCGTGGGAGGCGTTGAGAGCCCAGACTTCACACAGATGAACAGAAGAGCATGCTGGGGCTAGAAACCCAGTTTAGTGTTCTGCTTTGAAAATTAGTATCATAAGCGCAAAGGCCAAAAGACTTCACTCTCACCTGAAGTATTTATGAAGCAGCATCAGCTGTTTGACTTAATGACTTGCCCTACCTCACCCAGGCAATATGACAGTTTAAAAACTTTGAGTTTAGATCCTTTCAAAGAAATCTGACACTGGAATCTTAGCAACATAAACCAATGGACAGAAAAGGTGGGGACTGGAAAGGTGGCTCAGCAGTTAGGCGAGCCTTGTGCTCCCCCAGAGGACCCAAGGTTCGTGCCCTGTATCCATGTCAGAGCAGCTTACACCTGCCTGTGATTCTGGCTCTAAGTGACCTGACAGGCTCCTCTTCCAGCCTCCATGGGCAGCTGCATTCATGTGTACACGCGTGCACATCTACACACAAATAAAAATATATGTATAAATCTTAAAATGTACTAAATGTAGGGACTCAGGAGCATGCTCTCCATGAAGAAAGACAACAGTGTGAGGCAGATTCCCTGGAGCCGTGCAGCTGAAGCATCTATGATGACTCTCCAAGGGACAACGTGAAACAGCAGTGTGTTCTGCTAAGAGGTAACTGTGAATCCAAGTTCTCCAAGCAGACAAAAGGGTGGAACATCAATGATCACTAAATAACCCATTTCCCATCAAGAAACATGTAACTTGGTCCTAAAATCAAAGATGTATGATTTCTCCTCAGAAAGAATAACTATTGAGAGAATGATTGTTCTAATGATATAAGAATATAAACCTTAGCTGCCTAGCCTGAAGGGCAATGCTGTGTGGTGCGCCGGAGCGGGGGGGGATGCTGTTAAACTTCATGCTTCCACACTACAGACCACCTCTCCAGGTAAAGTCTACACAAAGTATATTTCTGAGAAGCAAAAGCTTGCAAACACAAGCACCAACCCTGAGAATGCCTGCACCTTCCAAAGATCCAAGTTGGGAATATAAACCTTGCCACCACTTAATCGGCTGTTTCTGAGCTAGCGTTCCTGCCCAGGGATATCTAAGGGTGCTTTTAACCAAGGATGTCCACAAAGATGTTGCACAATCACAGACATATAGGCATACTAGTAACAGAGACAGCAAAAGCACAAAGCTTAAATATAATTCCCCACGACTCTTGATCATTGATGGGCACGCTAGCCAAATGCTAAAAAACGGCAACTCTGCCAGAGCAGAAAAAAATTTGCCCATACAATCTACGGAGATGTGTCCATGATCTCACTAGGACCAATTCCAAGTCAAGATTACAGCCAAAGGATCGAGAAGGATTTGGGCATTTCTGTGGCTTCCAAACAAACATTACCTAATGGGGCCATGTTCTTATAGTAGCTCCAATGAGGTTGTTTTTCTGTGACGACACAGAAAGCATGCTGCAATATTTATAGAAGTCATCTATCAAAGAGAGTAGGTTAAGTGACTGGCCACTGGTTCTTATAGGATACAGCATTGCTTGCTAAATTCTGCTACTGAAATAAAAACTGAAAGCAATGTATGAGAAGATAAGAAATATAAAAACGAAGGCCACGGACTTCAGCAACCTTTCGTCATAAACGACCTACAACTAAGCTGACAGTGTTAAGTCAGCCTCCATTCTGTCCCTTACTTACTGGCAACAATTTTGAGCCCCCGCCACTGGATCCTTCCAAGGATATCCAGCCTCTGTTCAGAGAATCAGAAGCAGAGAGTACTCAGAAACTCGAATACAGGGGGAACCTTCTCCACAGCCGAACTTCAAAGCTCGAGATGCTGATAAATGCCCCTTTTGGAATCTCAGAGACAGGAGAAACTGTGAAGGTGTGCTTTTCTCAAAGCACACGCCAGCTGCGCAGCTTCTGGACTCTACCACTTGCCAAGAGAGAGAGAGAGAGAGAGAGAGAGAGAGAGAGAGAGAGAGAGAGACTGGGAGACTGTGCATCCACCTTCATGCTTTCACCTTTACTTCATCCTGGTTTTGATGGGTAGATCACAACCATGCACACGCACCAACGATTTGTTCAACACTCGGACTCACAAAGGCTTTTCTTAGCCACACAGACTAGCTACTTGTCTCATCTGCAGGAGGGCTAGAATGGTAGCCATTACCAAAGAAGTGTCCAGGAAGCTGGACACAAATATCTCCACATAGGTCTGCTTGATTCAAGAGACTACTTAGAAGATGTGGTCAAGAGTCTTATGTAACCAATGTTAGGTTCAAAAGCCTTCTGAATCACAAGGACAGAAGTAAGGATTAATTAAATATATAGTTAAATATGTGGTATGAATTTAGAAACTAAAAATTTTGATGATCCTAGCACAGATGGATGCTCATTTTGCCCCCACAAGCAGAACAAAGTGTGTATTTTTCATACATAATTCAAGATAGCCGTGAAAGAAGCTGTTCAGCTGCAGTCCCTTCATTCTAGAAAAAGTGAGGACAATCAGAACTCTGCTCAGGAAAAGAGCAAAGGGTGACATGGAAACCTGATGCATACTGGGAAGGAAGCTGAAGAGCCCAGAGATGTCTGGTCTGGAAACAGCTAAGTGGGAAGTCACTTTCAAATGTCTAAAGTGTTCGACAAGAGACACCAGAATTGTGTTGTGAGGCCCCAAGTGTTAGGAAGACAAGCTAAGGCAGAGCTGTTGTCCTCACTGGCCACGTTCAAGGATGAGCTGTCACACATTCCCTGGTTGGAAACATATGGGACTGCTGAGAAAGAGGTTTTGGCCCCGGCTGTGTGGATCCGTTGAGAGATACCCAGTCCTTCACTTCCACAGTCTGAGACGCTGGGACTCAACCGACCTCTTGTCCTCAATGGCTGTCCCTCCAGGTCAGGGTTTAGGCACATTGGCACGTTACACTGCCGTTTCCCAGGCTGTATCTGTTCTGTGGATAAAGAGAGCATTTCAGTCTTCAGTGGGGTCAGTTTGGTACAAGTCGCCTCACAATCAATGCAGCAAACTGCCACAGTTACTTCATTAACACATAAAGAGTGAATCTGGGGGTGGGATTTATTCAAGGTTTTGTTACAAACCTGTCACTCAGTTAAATGAACTGCACCTGAAAATATTAAAGTATTCAAAACTATTTTTTTAAGTTCTATCCCCACTCTACTTCAGAAGAGTGCAAATCCAAATATGAAATGAAAGGCCAATGCCATGGCCATGAAATGTGTTATGCAAATCAATAAATACGCCAATGATACTCTGGGGTAATGGTCAGACAGTTCATACAAAAAACACATGGGGGGTACAGAAAATGATAGGGATTCGACTGAGGGTGGAGAACAAGAATAAGGAGCAGAAATAAAGCAATACTCAGGGGATGTTCATTCACCCAGAAGATATGTACAGTGAAGAAGAGACAGGCTTTCTATGAATGAGCTGGTGTATACTGAGGTGAATTTATCATGTCCCCAATTTAAGATGTCCTTATGTCTCCAGGACCATAGTTGTTCTTGGTGGAAACTAGAGAGTCACTGAATCAATGTGTATTTGTTCAAAGTATCATGTCACCTAACACCAAAATACACATTCACAGACTTTTCTGCTGGCCTCAAGTAGTACACATGAGAACACTGAAGCCAGGTGTAAGGCAAGCTCATTTGGAGGGGGTTGTGGCAAAACGATTACTTGAGCCCTGAAGTTCAAGACCAGCCTGGGTAACAAAGAAAGATCCTGTGTTCAAAAGCAATCCAACCAAACAAAGACCTTGAGAATAATGATATAAAACTTATTTAAGGACTTAGAGACTAGAGAACCAAGTTGGGGATGGAAAATTTAAAAATAAGCCCTAGCAAATGTCAGTGAAAGAATTCGGATAACCTGGAGCCTTATGAGCGGAAACCAAAAAGACAAGACCCACTAAGTCTAAATTAAAAAGGGAAATCTGTAGCTAAATGGGTTATTTGGCATCGTGTAGGATTTGTAATTTAAAGTTCAGGTCAGAAACAGATGTCAACTAACATTATTGTAACTCTACTTAATCAAACTAGGTTGTAGCTATCGTCAGAATCTAGAATGACTGAGTTGGAGACAGCTACTGCGGAATAGTAAAATGATTTCGGGGTCCTCAAGTCAAGCTAAGCACTTGGTACCAGAAAGCTAACTGAGCTCTGCTTCTCAGGCTACACAGCCTCATCTCGGCAGAGGGAGGCACAGTCCTCCACGATACATACGTTCAGAAAAGAGAAGACTAGCAAGCCAAGCACACTCTTGGGGATGGCTAGTCAGTGCCCCCCCCCCCTTTTTGATCTGTCACCTCTTAGCTACTCCTTGCTCACTCCTGTGTGCCACTAAATGAAGAGAAGACACTAAGCCTTTGACCTGTCAAACACTCATCTAAGTCCGGGGGTCTGAAGCTGCCTACTGCATATGGGGGTGGGGTGTGGCATGTGGGTCTCTTCTTGAAGAGCAGCAAAGACAAATAAGAGAACACACATACAATTTGAAAAGCAGCTCTCGAGATCTTGGTTTTATTTGTGCACACTGTGATTCTGCATCATAATGAAGAATATTAAAAATAATCTCATAATTGAAGCCTTAAAATAATCACCAAGATAGTAAAGTGCACTCCCCCGGTGTGTCGCAGTAATCAGCTTACATCTTCATAGCATATGCAAACTTCAAGGCGCTTTCATATTTATAATCTTGTACCTCAAATGACCCATTTAATTTAAGAAGAGCAAAGCTAAGGAGGGGCGGGCACTTAAGGGGGGACCACTGCAGTGTTAGGAGCTGAGAAGGCAGTACACCACATGTAGATGTGATAAGGGGGAGGAAATGCAAAACACTCACACTCAAGACAGATGGACCATGGCAGTTGTTCTTCCTGGGCAACAGGCTAGATGCATTTCTGGCTTATGAACGTGATGTGTGTGATTGCAACCTTGTGATCCCGTTGGCTAAAATTACACAATCCATTCCAAAACCTACTTGCTTGCTAATCGTGGCATCACCGACCCAAGACTTGTCATTAAATAGGCACTAACTTCAGTACTTCTTATTTTCTGAAAGAGGATATTGATAATCGAGTGCTTTTTATACCTTTGTGCCATGAAATCATAGCTCTACCGGCTCATCCCCAGACAGATAACTTGAGATCTGAAATCTGGGTCTTAAAGGGGGGAAAAAAAAGAGTTGGGCATGCCTAGACAGAGACCAGTCTAGACAGGAACCAGCCTAGGTGGGGACCAGCCTGAGGACCAGCCTCTAAACAAGGCTCAGCCTGGACGGAAACTACTTTGTTCTAGAGCACTTGGAAAATCCAAGTAAATGTCAATTACTTCCAGTTTTTTTTTTTTAAACTTTTTTAACCCAAGAACACAAAAATTGGACACAGAGAAAGTGGCATTAGCTAATCTGAGAGGCAAACAAGAAGAAAAAGTGTGACCCACCAGTGTCCCAGCTGCTGATGTTATGGGGGGCGCTAGACTGATGCTCCAGCTGTCGCTTCATTAACTGGCTCATTGTCAGCGCTCCCACGGATCCCCTTTTCATCTGCCTATACTGAGCTATACGAAGGAAATTAGGAGACGATTACTACGGGCACACGTTTTTCCCATCGCACGCACAGGTTCTACACATCACAAACATCTTAATTGAGTCTTTGTTAGCTACTTGCAGTTTTTGGTAAATCACATGCTCCTAATCTCGTGGAAAAACTAACGCCTTTCATGTGCCTGTGGTGCAGGCAACGGTAGTACTCATTAACACTGATCCATCAACTAAACGTATTTACTCAATTCCCAAAGAACGCAACGTGACTATTTGTGTTAGCTTCTTGACTTATACACTCTGCTACATCCTAAAAAGGATTCAAAACAGTGTTACCTTGAATTGAATTATAAAGCAACTGAAGTAAACTGAAACACACTGATTTCAAAATCCACACTGTTTACAAGCCATTTGCTCCACTCCCCCCACCCCGTCTACCATTTGAAAAGTGTGTATCAAGTACCATTCCACAAATAAACTCTTTGTTTTAGAAAACAATCCTAACATCTTTGTCCTGCTATTAAAGCCTGATAGGATTCTTGGCAATAGGAAGTTGTAAGCATTTCCAAGCCCAAAACAATAAAAAGCATGCTGCCAGTTGCCTGCTGACTTAGAAAGCCACCCCCACCTGAGCTCCCGTTCCCCTGTAAGACACTCATTGCCTTGGCACCAACGCAGTGTGAGCATTCAGTCTCACCAAGATGGCTGTAGGCCTGACCCCAAGCACCTGGAAGTTGCCCATTTGGATTCCCCAACCTGGTCCACTCGAAAGAGCAAATTCAGAAGCCAAACCTGATGAACTGTACACCCTAGAAAGGAATGCAGAGCCCAGAGGTGCACTAGATAGCCCCTGGACAACCCCGGGCACTCTATAGAGGTTTCACAGTCAGTGACAGGAGCAGCTAGGTGTGACGTGATGGCATTTATAACATTGCTTCTGGTGTGGAAGGCATGCTGTTTGAATTATGGTGGTCACGGCAGGTTTGGTTACAAAACAATCACCTGGCAACTCAATCAAGGAGGATCATGGTCGGATTTGTGTGTCTTGGAGTCCATATTCACTAGATTTTGTGGAAATAGCTAATCAACTGAATATTAAATGTCAAGGATTTGTTTATTGACTGATAAACTTTATAAGTTTGTAACTCACTTGAAAAATAGAGCTTTAAGTAAAAATTTTAAATTTTTAAGAAAAGTTCAAAAGCAGAAATTTTTTTTTTCTTCAGTACCGGGTTTTGAACCCAAGGCCTTGCACATGTTAGGCAAGCCACCTTCCTGCTGAATGACATCCTCAGCTAAAAACCCGAAAACTTTTAAAGGATTTTAAAAATTAAAAAATAAATATCATCTTGGAGACTCAATCAAGTAAGGGTGTAAAATCTCTTGTGTGGAGATTCCTTCTCTTTTCTTAGTTTTGCTTTGTTTTCCAGTCCTAGGAACGGAACCCAAAGTCTCACACATGCTAGGCAAGGGCTCCATCACTGAGCTACACCCTCAATCTCCCAACTGCTTTTGAAGACAGCAGAATTCCTGAGAGGAGAAAGGTCAATGGATATGCCTTCTGCATTACGCCTCCAAGAGCACACCACCAACTTCCATGATGATGCTTCACATGACGAGATCAGGAAGGTAAGAGTAGCATGCTACACCCACGCCAGAAAGGCCAGGCTCAGTCTTGACTCCAGGATCCTGACCCTCCTAACACACGTGCTCAGCACTGCAATTACGGCCATTTAACCATTCAGACCATTTCAAATCATTCTACTCAGAGTTCTAAGGGGGGACTTCTGCCTCCTTTTGTTTTCTCTTTCTCACGTAAATGAGGAAGAGAAAGTATGCACTATCGTGATTTCTGTCAAGTTATCAAACACTCTTCATGATTAAAAAAAATGCTAAGCTTTAGAACTAGCCATCCTATTTTGCAACTTGGAAACTATCATAATTTTTACAGTCTTGTAAATGATTTAGAATTACTCAAAGACAGTGTGGAATTGATTTCAACTTGAAAATCTCATAGGCCGAGCATCAGTTTCTCTCTCCCTCTCCCTCTCCCTCCCTCCCTCCCTCCCT
>JADRCD010166284.1:0-13949 GCA_019843815.1 Montemys delectorum
AAAGAAAGAAAGAAAGAAAGAAAGAAAGAAAGAAAGAAAGAAAGAAAATCATGGAAGGACCAAGAAAACGTAGGTCTTGTGTTGACATTACCAGAGACAGAAGTGAGGATCTGTTTCTGTTACACTGAAACTTATTTGCATATGTAATTAATATACAAAAAGGAAAGGAAAGGAAGAGGGAAGGGAGAAATCCCTGCCTGCACTGGTGAGCACAAGCTGCTGTCTGTCGGGCCTGTGTATGGGCTGGAGGTACTTCTCCCTCCTGATGAGGCAAGTGTGGTATCAGAATTGGCTGCCAGTGCCAGCCTTCTTTCTGTAGGTCTCACTGCAGACTCCTTCTTCAAAGCTTCCCATCTACACATTTAAATGGCCACTTGTCATCTTGGGCTGACCTAAGTCGGGAAGAATGTCACCCACTCTTTGTCTCTGGCTCCAACTTGCCACATAATTCTGTATCATCAGCATTCACCATGAATTTACATTTGTTCTTTTATTTTTATTATTATTTTTGGCTCATTTCTAAAGCTAGAGGCAGAAATAGACTAACACGCTGGTTTGAAGGATCTAGACTGGGGCCTCCACATTTTGCTGTTGAACATTACAAAACATTTTCAACAACAGTTACCTCAGTAGACTGTGTGGGAAGAAACAGAGGCCACAGGGGTGAGGTTTGTGATGATGGGCAGGGAAACTGCTGAGAGGCAGAGGCGACATCTCTCATTGTTATTGGCCCAAAGGTTATGGTGCGATCCAGTCAGTTGGGAAGATGGATCTAGGTAGGGGAAAGAGGGAGGGGAGGGAAAAGAGGGAGAGAGAGAGGTAGGGGGAGGAGAGGGGAAGGAGGAGGGAGAGGGAGAGGGAGAGGAAGAGAGAGAAATCATGAGTCCATTTTCATGATCTTGGAGAAAAGTCAATGGAAATGCCCAACTGGAGATTGGAGATTGAATAAAGAAGTCTGTGGCTCTAAAGTGAGACTTAGGCTGGAGGCAGAAGTCTGAGATGATGGATCTACCGCCCCAAAAGTGAGGGGGGCTTGCTCGAGGTTCTATAGAAAGTATTCAGGGACCTGAAATTATGCTATCTTCTTCCTTTGTAGAAGGCAACAGAAGTAACCGAGACATGTAACTGTCATGTTCTCCATGAGCAAGCAGCTTGCTTCCACCCAACAATGTGTATGTGTGGGGACATGTTAATTTTGCACTTATTTTTAAAAGAAAATCATTGGTGAAATATTATCAAGCAATGTAGATTTGATTTTTAAGAGCTATCGGAGAGCATGAGAGCAAGCTTACAGCCTAACACTCTGAGCTCTGTCCTGTCCTCACCACTGACCTTTCCCCCACTGCTGCTCTTCTACCACAACATTTCCCACATGGCCCCAAACATTCAGTTCTGGTTCCTTTTTTGTTCATCTCTCTCTGTAGAACCAACAGATGTAGGTACACAGGCTTACCTTACAGGGAAGTATGCCATCATTTTGGTATATATCATTACCAAAGTAGATGTCCTCCTGGGAGAGCCCCTACAATGTTCTGGAATGGTAAGAGACCCAGCAAACAGGGCTTTTCTACCTTGGTAGTATGTGTAAGCTTAATATTCTTCCTTGGAGAAGGGGCTGTCTCTTGTGCTGTGGGTTGCTCGATGGCTTCCTAGGTCTGTACCCACTGGTTGCCAGCCCTACATCTAATCCCCTGGTCCTGTAGCACTTCTCTTTAATTAGGATTACTCAACACCTTGGGATAAAATCCCACCAATCCCAGCTACTCTTTTTGTAATGCTGATCAAAATAACCAAGCTTTGTGTGCTTGCTTTCTCGTCCATAAATCTTGGCAACACTAATAACCACTCTGTCTTAGTTACCGTTCTATGGCTGTGATGAAACACAGTGACCAAGCCAACTTTTGAAAGACAACATTTAATTAGAGGCTTGGTTACACTTTTTGAGGGCTCATCTATGGTTTTCATTTTTGTGGTGTATGCCAGCAGGTGGGTAGACATGTTGCTGTAGCTGTAGTTGTAGCTGAAGCTTACAGGACTTGTAAGTTTCTGGGGGTTGAGGGGGAGAGAGGGAGATGGAGAGGGGGAGAGGGAAGGAGAGAGAGGAGGAGGGGGAGTAGAGGGGGAGGGGGAGGAGAGGGGAGGGGGAGAGGGCCCGGATGAGGGCTTTTGAAAACTGAAAGCCTACTCCCTCCAACAAGATTACACCTCCTATTTCTTCTCAAACAGTTCTACTAACTGGGGACTAAGCATTCAAGCATATCAGACTATGGGAGCCATTCTCATTCCAACTACCACGGACTTCACAGAAGTTTTTCTTCCTTTTTGAGACAGGATCTCACTAAGGCAGGCCTCAGACTCAATTACAGGTGTGAGCAACTACACTTGACACAACTTTCACAGAATTCTAGTACAAATTAAACAATTTAGCCCCTGTAACAGCCTCCAAACAGGACTTGTCAAATTTGCTCCTTTTGACTCTTTGTAGACCTAACCCAAGAAAAGCTGAAAATATAATCATTCCCCCAATTTGACCTCAGTTTTATTCTCTTTTCTTCTTCTTCTTCTTCTTCTTCTTCTTCTTCTTCTTCTTCTTCTTCTTATTATTATTATTATTATTATTATTATTATTATTATTATTTCAGTTTTATTCTTAACCAATGCAAAACATCTCATTTAAGGGAAGTCAATTTTTTTTTTTTTTTTTGCAAAAGAGGATTAGAAACTTAATCCATATCAAAATAGAAAAGACTGCTGTGCAGTACTGGCACACACCTTTAATCCCAGTGCTTAAGAGGCAGGGCAAAGAGGCAGATCTCTGTGAGTTCAAGGCCAGCCTGGTCTGTAAAGCAAGTTCCAGAACAGACAGGGCTATACAGAGATACCTTGTCTTAAAAAAACAAAAAGGAGACAAGATCAGTAACATCTTATTCTATATAGATAGCACCTAGCATCTGGCACCAGGCTGTCCTCTTGACTTACCCTGAGTGTGAAATTTGCTTTTACATGCTAACAGCTTGGACACCCATGCTGTGTGCCAGGGGAAGCTGTTACCTCATTACCTTAGGGAGTATTGGGTACAGCGAAGTTCCTACTGGATACAGTTGCTTGGCTTCTTTCACTGACATCCTGGTCTTTCTCTCACCTGGTTCATTTCACCTGTCCATTTATGCCAGTACCCCACAGTGAGAGAGGGAGGCTTCCTGTCTTCTGATAGCCCCAGCAGGGAGCTGCATGTGGGAAGATTTCTGCTAGTAGTTGAAGAGTAATAAATGGCCAGTCACTGAAGAGTGAACATTAGCATGTCTATATTTCAAAGTACCTTTGCAGAAGTCGGTAAGGAACCTCTCCCTGGCTCTGCCCTCCTCCCATCTCACTCTCTTTCAGAACCTTCTCCCTCTGCTGCCTCTTTTCATCTTCTCAGCTTTCCTTTGTTCTTAGGCTTGTTATCCTCCTGCCTCAGAGTTCTTTCTTCACTCTTCAGAGGTCTTTTGTTCTAATGTTTCCCTGTGTGCTGCAGAGGAGGAACTCCAAGATGGATCCCCTAGGACAGCACTCAAGAAACCTGACCTTTCAAAAGCAGTTATTTTCTTGAAGAATTTCTCAACTAAAGTTTTTTCTCATATCTCTATCTCTATCTATATCATGATATGGGTATAATAGAGATAGAGATAGATGATAGAGATAGAGATAGATGATGGAGATAGAGATAGATGATGGAGAGAGAGAGAGAAAGAGAGAGAGAGAGAGAGAGAGAGAGAGAGAGAGAGAGAGAGAGAGATCTTCATCTACATTGCAGGTCACAAAGACCCACATTTTCCCACTACCAAGGGGTCCTGCTGTTCCCATAGATTCTTTTCCAGTCTGCAGTTCTCTTTTTAAGATCACAGAGATAAAATTTATCTACATAAATGAATTCATTGTAAGTATATAACAGATTCTTATCCTTTTAAATCCACTTTGAATATGGCTCAGTTGCCCTTGACTATTCCCATGCCTTTCCCCATCATGATGATCCTTCTGGAATCATAAACCAAAATAAACCATGTTCTTCTCTAAATTGCATTTAGTTATGACATTTCATCACAGCAACAGAAAAATCAATACAAGATCTCTTCAACTAGATATGTTGATCAGACAGTTGCATATATAAAGCTGAAACTCTAGGGAGTGCTGTAGATTGGAAACTTACATTTTTGATTCTTTGATACATTGATAGAATTGAAAGACATATTGGGTGAAGCATCTGAGATCAGTAAGTTTAGATGAAGAAATGAGGCCCAAGAGCTCAACCCAGGACCCTACAACATCATGAAGATCTTAGATGATGATAAAACAGATAAAGAGTCTTGTATGCAAAAGAAGTACCTGGAGAGGCTGGTGTCCTGAACACCATGGGAGAAAGAGGTTTTGGGAAGAAAGAAAGATCAACTATGTCCAAAAAGAATAACTCTTGTAAGTTTCAGACTAAGAAATGATGGTTGGATCAGCAACACAGCAGTCTTAGTGACATCCTCAGTGGCCGTTATAAAGCAGTGGTGAGGTGGGAGGCCATTGGGGAATGAGAAAGATACTATGAAGCAAGTGTTCAGATAAGAAGAAGAAATGTGGTTGAAAGCTTACATAATAACACACACTTTTAGCTGTTGAGATAGCATGTACAAGAGCTGTACAAGTCAAGCTGGTCAAAATTTCAGAATGAATTGGAGAGAGGCTTATAATATCCCATCTCTAAGGAAGGAGCTATTGGTAATTGATATCTGCTGGCGGAGGGAATATCAGTTGTCTTCACAGATGTAGGAACCAAGAAGCTACCAATTCTCCAGTAGATGGTATCACATCTGCACACACATAGGCAACACTAAATGAGCTCAGTGGGTTAAAAAAGAGACATTAAGCTTGGAAGGTGTGGAGGTGGTGGGTAATTGGAGGATAAATTTGATTCAGATATATTATATGCACTTATGAAACTCTCAAACAAATGATAAAAAATTGTTTGCACAATGGAATTTGCCATGAAAGATAGCCAGGTTTATCTAGTCTTAAGAGAACTTGTCTTGGTCACATTAGGTGCCTCTAGCAAAGTACTATAAACAACTAATTTCTGTCTTACAGTTCTAGGGGTTGGAAGTCTGCAACTGGTGGTGTCAGCAAGGACAGGTTCTAGGAAGGGTTTCAGACCCCCACCTTCTCTTTGCATGTTCACATGGAAGTACCATAGTTAGCTAGCTCTATCTATAGCTTCTTTTTCTAAGGGACCCAATCCTATTTATGAGGGCTCTATCTTCATGTGATTCAAATTTCCAGAAGCCCTCATCTCTAAGTGACATTCCACTGGGAGGGATCACAATTTAGGGTAAGAACTCTAGTGGACAAAAGCATTCAGTCATTGAAGAAGTTGTAGAATATTACAAGCAGTGTGCCATTCCTCAGGAGGAAATAGATTCCAGAAGTAGGCAGTGAGTGCTAAGCACCAGGATGGAAGAAGTCAGGGGTCAGGATTGACATTTTACACAACACCTCATGTGTTAGATGTTGCAACTTCTACTGCATTGTGTGTGTGTGTGTGTGTGTGTGTGTGTGGCCAGATATTAATTAGCCTCAGGTATCATTACATAGGAGGTATCCACACCCTCTTTTATTTGAGACAGGGTCTTTTATGAGGATCTGGAGCTCAGCATTAGGAAAAGCTGGCTGGGTAGAAAGTTCCAGGGATTGTAGTATCTTTAGATGCCCAGCTATGTGGTTACAAGTGTGTGCCACATGTCTGGCCTTTTACATGAATGATGGAGATTCAACCTAGGTCCTCATGCTTGTACAGCAAATATTTTAGGGACTGATCTATCTCTCTACCCCTGTTTTTACAATATTTAATGCACTACACCTCTTCTAACTAGGTAAGGATCTCTTACATAAATCAGCATGAATGGTTTCTTTCATAGTTTTCTGGATAAGTCTTCAACCCTAACCTTGGCTCTACCCAGTCTGCAGGTGACATTGATGTTCTCTACTAATAGAAGGGTGGTGACAGAGGAGTGACCTTCCAATTTGTGACCTTCTGTCATAAGTTCCATGCCATAGAAGAAGACATTTCCTCTTCCTCTCTGTCCTCTGTTCTTAAAATCACTCACTCTGTCCTATCACTTCTGAGAAAATTGGAATGGAGCTTTCAATTTCCAGAACAGATCAGCCAGAGTTGATCCTGTGCTATAGCTCTGCATACCCAAATACCACCTGGAGAGAGCTGGTCTCCCAGGAGTGCCTACACACCTGCAAGCACAGGTAAGACCTGTGCTATGCTTCTGCTCAAATTCCTGGTCCAAGAGCGACCTATCCAAAGCCATCAGGACACAGGAACCAAGGAACAGCTGGGGACAGGATCCTTCCTGTTTCTGTCTGATCTGGAGCTGACCCTGTGCTATAGCTTTCCATATCCAAATTCCTCCCGGGGAGAACTGGTCTACCAGGAGTAGTTGGCTTGCAGAAGTGAGAAGCCACAGTTAGAGACAGCAAGAGTAGCTAACACCAGAGATAACTAGATGGCAAGAGGCAAGGACAAGAATATAAGCAACAGAAACCAAGCCTTCTTGGCATTATCAGAACCCAGTTGTCCCACCATGGTGAGCTCTGGATACCCTAACACACTAGAAAAACAAGACTCTGATTTAAAAAATCACATCACATGATGATAATAGAGGACTTTAAGAAGGATATAAATAACTCCCTTAAAGAAAGACAGGAGAACATAAGTAAACATGTAAAAGCCCTTAAAAAGAAAACACAAAAATCCTTTAAAGAACTTCAGGAAAATACAACCAAACAGGTGAAGGAATTGAACAAAACCACCTAGCACCTGAAAGTGGAAATAGAAACAATAAAGAAATCTCAAAGGGAAACAACCCTGGAGATAGAAAACCTAGGAAAGAGATCAGGAGTCATAGAAGCAAGCATTACCAACAGAATACAAGAGATATAAGAGAGAATCTCAGGTGCAAAAGATACCATAGAAAACATTGACACAACAGTCAAAGAAAATGCAAAATGCAAAATGGTCCTAACCCAAAACATCCAGGAAATCCAGGACACAATGTGAAGACAAAACCTAAGGATAATAGGTATAGAAGAGAGCAAAGATTCCCAACTTAAAGGGTCAGTAAATATCGTCAACAAAATTATAGAAGAAAACTTCCCTAACCTAAAGAAAGAGATGTACATAAACATACAAGAAGCCCACAGAACTCCAAATAGATTGGGCCAGAAAAGAAATTCCTCCAATCACATAATAGTCAAAATACCAAATGCACAAAACAAAGAAAGAATATTAAAAGCAGTCAGTGAAAAAGGTCAAGTAACATATAAAGGCAGATCTTTCAGAATTACACCAGATTTCTCACCAGAGACTATGAAAGCCAGAAGATCCTGGGCTGGTGTCATACAGATCCTAAGAGAACACAAATGCAAGCCCAGGCTACTATACCCAGCAAAAGTCTCAATTACCATAGATAAACCAAGATATTCCATGACAAAACCAAATTTACACAATATCTTTCCATAAACACAGCCCTACAAAGGATAATAGATAGAAAACACCAACACAAGGATGGAAACTACACCCTAGAAAAAGCAAGAAAGTAATCTTCTTTCAACAAACTCAAAAGAAGATAGCCATACAAACATAATTCCACCTCTAACAACAAAAATAACAGAAAGTAACTATCACTATTCCTTAATATCTCTTAACATCAGTGGACTCAATTCCCTAATAAAAAGACATAGACTAACAGATTGGATATATAAACAGGACCCAGCATTTTGCTGCATACAGGAAACACACCTCATTGACAAAGACAGATACTACCTCAGAGTAAAAGGTTGCAAATCAATTGTCCAAGTAAATGGTCCCACAAAACAATCTGGAGTATCCATTCTAATATCAAATAAAATCAACTTTCAACCAAACGTATCAATAAAAGATAAGGAAGGACACTTCATACTCATCTAAGGTAAAATCTACCAAGATAAACTCTCAATTCTGGACATCTATGCTCCAAATGCAAGGGCACCCACATTCATAAAAGAAACTTTACTAAAGTTCAAAGCACACATCACACCTCACACAATAATAGTGGGAAACTTCAATACCCCATCTCCATCAATGGACAGATCATGGCAACAGAAACTAAACAAAGACACAGTGAGACTAACAGAAGTTGTAGACCAAATGCATTTAACAGATATTTATAGAACATTTCATCCTAAAACAACAACAACAACAAAAATATACATATACCTTCTTTTCAGCACCTCATTGTACCTTCTCCAAAATTGACCACATAATTAGTCATAATACAAGCCTCAACAAGAAGATTGAAATAATTTCATGCATCCTATCAGATCACCACAGACTAAGGCTGGTCTTCAATAACAACAAAAACATCAGAAATCCCACATACACATGGAAGCTGAACAATGCCCTACTCAATGATAACTTTGTCAAGGAAGAAAGAAAGAAAGAAATTGAAGACTTTTTAGAATTTAATCAAAATGAAGGCACAACATACCCAAACTTATGGGACACAAAGAAAGCAGTCCTAAGAGGAAAACTCATAGCTCTGAGTGCCTCCCAAAAGAAACTGGAAAGAGCATACACTAGCTGCTTAACAGCACACTTGAAAGCTCTAGAACAAAAAGAAGCAAATATACCCAAGAGGAGTAGGTGGCAGAAAATAATCAACCTCAGAGCTGAAATCAACCAAGTAGAAACAAAAAGAACTAAATAAAGGATCAACAAAACCAGGACCTGGTTCTTTGAGAAAATCAACAAGATAGATAAACCCTTAGCCAGACTAACCAGAGGGCACAGAGACAGTATCCAAATCAACAAAGTCAGAAATGAAAAGGGAGATACAACAACAGAAACTGAGGAAATTCAAAATATCATCAGATCTTACTACAAAAACCTATATTCAACAAAATTGGATAATCTGGATGAAATGGACAATTTTCTAGACAGATATCAAATACCAAAGTTAAATCAGGATCAGATAAACCATCTAGACATTCCCATAATGTTAGAAATCAGTCATGATTCAATGATAGAATCAGTTATTAAAACTCTGCCAACCAAGAAAAAAATCTCAGGACCAGATGGGTTTAGTGCAGAATTCTATCAGACCGTCAAAGAAGACTAATACCAATACTCTTCAAACTATCCCACAAAATAGAAACAGAAGGAACACTACCCAATTCGTTCTATGAATCCACAGTTACACTGATACCAAAACCACACACAGACCCACCAAAGAGAACGTCAGACCAATTTCCCATATGAATATCGATGCAAAAACACTCAATAAAATTCTTGCAAACCGAATCCAAGAACACATTAAAACAATCATTCACCATGATCAAGTAGCCTCCATTCCAGGGATGCAGGAATGTTTCAATATATGGAAATCCATCAATGTAATCCAATATATAAACAAACTCAAAGACAAAAATCACACGGTCGTTTCACTAGATGCTAAGAAAGCATTTGACAAAATCCAATACCCCTTCATCATAAAAGTCTTAGAAAGATCAGGAATTCAAGGCCCATACCTAAACATAGTAAAAGCAATATACAGCAAACCAGTAGCCAACATTAAACTAAATGGAGAGAAACTTGAAGCAATCCCACTAAAATCAGGGACTAGACAAGGCTGCCCACTCTCTCCCTATCTATTCAAGGTAGTACTTGAAGTTCTATCTAGGTCGATTAGACAACAAAAGGGGGTCAAAGGAATAAAAATTGGAGACGAAGAGTCAAAATATCACTATTTGCAGATGATATAATAGTATACTTAAGTGACACCAAAAATTCTACCAGAAAACTCCTAAACCTGATAAACAACTTCAGCAAAGTAGCTGGATTTAAAATTAACTCAAGCAAATTGGTAGCCTTCCTCTATTCAAAGGATAAAGAGGCTGAGAAAGAAATTATGGGAATTACACCCTTCATAATAGTTACAAACAATATAAAATACCTTAGTGTGACTCTAACCAAACAAGTGAAAGATCTGCACAACAAGAACTTCAAGTCTCTGAAGAAAGAAATCAAAGAAGACCTCAGAAGTTGGAAAGATCTCCAATGCTCAGGAATTGGCAGAATTAATATAGTAAAAGATGGCCATCTTGCTGAAAGCAATATAGAGATTCAATGCAATCCCCATGAAAATTCCAAATCAATTTCTCATAGAATTAGAAAGAGCAACTCTCAAATTCATCTAGAATAACAACAACAACAAAAGAAACAGGATAGCAAAAACTATTCTCAACAATAAAAGAACTTCTGGGGGAATCACCATCCCTGACCTAAAGCTGTACTACAGAGCAACAGTGATTAAAAACTGCATGGTGTTGGTACATTGACAGGCAGGTAGATCAATGGAATAGAATTGAAGACTCAGAAATGAACCCATATACCTACAATCACTTGATCTTTGACAAAGAAGCTAAAACCATCCTGTGGGAAAAAGACAGCATTTTCAAAAAATGGTGCTGGTTTAACTGGCGGTCAACATGTAGGAGAATGCAACTTGATCTATTCTTATCTTCTTGTACAAAGCTCAAGTCCAAGTGGATCAAGGACCCCCACATAAAACCACATACACTGAATCTAATAGAAGAGAAAGTGGGAAAAAGCCTCAAACACATGGGCACAGGGGAAATTTTCCTGAACAGAACATCAATGGCTTATGCTCTAAGATCAAGGATTGACAAATGGGACTTCATAAAATTGTAAAGCTTCTGTAAGGTAAAGGATACAGTCAATAGGACAAAATGTCAACCAACAGATTTGGAAAAGATCATTACATCCAATAGAGGGCTAATATCCAATATATACAAAGAAGTCAATAAGTTAGACTCCAGAGAACCAAATAACCCTATTAAAAAATGGGGAACAGAGCTAAACAGAATTCTCAACTAAGGAAACTCGAATGACCAAGAAGCACATAAAGAAATGTTCAACATCCTTAGTCATCAGGGAAATGCAAATCATTTCATTGACCGTGAGATTCCACCTCACACCAGTGAGAATGGCTAAGATCAAAAACTCAGGTGACAGCAGATGTGGCGAGAATGTGGAGAAAGAGGAACACTCCTCCATTGCTGGTGGGACTGCAAGCTGGTACAATCACTCTGGAAATCAGTCTGGTGGTTCCTTGGAAAATTGGACATACCACTCCAGGGGATATACCCAGAATGTGCACCAACATGTAACAAGGACACATGCTCCACTATATTCATAGCAACCTTACTTATAATAGCCAGAAGCTGGAAAGAACCCAGATGTCCCTCAACAAAGGAATGGGTACAGAAAATGTATCCAATGGACTACTTACTACTCAGCTATCAAAAACAATGACTTCATGAAATTCTCAGGCATACAGATGGAACTTGAAAATATCATCCTGAGTGAGGTAGCCCAATCACAAAAGAACACACATGGTACGCACTGATAAGTGGATATTAGCCCAAAAGTTCAGAATACCCAAGATTCAATTCACAGACCATAAGAAGTTCAAGAAGAAGGAAGACCAAAGTGTGGATACTTCAGTCCTTCTTAGAAGGGTGAACAAAATACTCACAGGAGGAAATATGGAGACAAAGTATGGAGCAGAAACTGAAGGAAAAGTCACCTAAAGACTGCCCCACCTGGGGATCCATCCCATACAGTCACCAAACCAGGAGGCTATTGTGGATGCCAAGAAGTGCTTGCTGACAGGAGCCTGATATGGCTGTCTCCTTAAGGCTCTTCCAGAGCCTGACAAATACAGAGGCAGATGTTCGCAGCCAACCCTTGGACTGAGTGTGGGGTCCCTGATGAAGGAGTTGGAGAAGGGATTGAAGGAGCTGAGGGGGTTTGCAGAACCATGGGGTGAGCAACAATTTTAACTGGCCAGAACCCCGAGTTCCCTGGGACTGGACCACCAAACAAAGAGTACACATGGAGGGACCCATTGGTGACTGCCTGCATGTGTGGCAGAGGATGGCCTTGTTGGACATCAGTGGGAGAAGCAGCCCTTGGGCCTGAGGAGGTTCGATGCCTCAGTGTGGGGAAATGCCAAGGTGGGAAGGCGGGAGTGGGTGATTGGGTGGAGGAGAGGGGATGGGAATGGGGGCTTTCCCAGGGGAGATCTAGAAAGGGGATAGCATTTGAAATGTTAATAAAGAAAATATCCAATAAAAAGAAAGAAAGAAAAAAAAAAGAAAATTGGAATGGAAACCTTTGCTTCCAAGGAGGTGAGGAAATGAGTTTGTTTCCGGTCTAATGTGAATAGGTAGGAGTGGGGAGTGGGACTATTCCTTAGACAGCAATAGGTTTGGAAAGGATAAGTTAATTATTGAGATTTATTCCAGTGAAGAGGGAAATTGGAGGGCTGGGATCAGATCCACCTGACTTCGTGGCTCTCATCACAGTCTTCATTAGATGGAATGCATCCATAAACGACGGGCTCATTCTTCATCTGCTCTGCGTTTTGCCCAGCGGCACTACCTCAGTGTTCCTCTGATCTCTGGCATTGACCTGGCAGGAGATGCTCCTTGGCCAAGTGCCCATTTGAAAGTCTGTTTACCTGCTTACTGTTGTACTTTTTAAAAAGCTCTTGGCTTATAGAGAGCTTTTTTCAATCATTGACTTGGATTTTTTTCCCCTCATAATGACAGCTAGGCAAAAATTCACTGCTATGCTACCTTTTACATCAATTTTAAAATCATGTAAAACTAGATATGTTTAAAGACAGACCTGTAGTGAAAGTATCAAGTACGACCATATGTCTAAGTTAGCAGTTCTTTCTCACACACACACTCAGAGAGAGAGAGAGAGAGAGAGAGAGAGAGAGAGAGAGAGAGAGAGAGGTGGAGGGAGAGAGAGGGGGAGAGGGAAGGGGAGAGAGAGAAAGAGAGGAGACCTAAGGTGTCACCTCCCCTCTCAAACCAAGTTTAAAGCTGTAGTCATTTATTCTCACATGGCTGTGAGATATTAGATCTAAGCTGGGCTTAGTTAGGGAGACTCGACTCCAACTCTTGTGACCTTCATCTTCTTCCTTGACCTTGTGCCATTTATGATGGAAAGAGACTTAAAAAACAAGTCAGAACATGGGAAGATGATTGAGTTAGGCTCAGAACTGATGTACCATTTCTGTTTCTTGTTTTAAGTTGTTGTTGTTGTTGTTGTTTTTAACTTAGGTGTATGTTTGTGTCTGTGCAAGTGAGCACAGTTACCTGAAGAGGCATCAGATCCCCTGAGAATGAGAGTTGCAGGCAGTTATGAGCCATCCAGTGTGAGTGCTGGGAACCAAACTGGGATCCTCTGCAAGATTATGATAGGCTTTGAACCAGAAGAACTCTTGTAGTTAAGCCTAAAGAGTTAGCAAAGGTGAGGCATGGGGCCAGTAACAGAATCTTCTAGAATCATAAAACATAAGGGAGAAGGTAGACTTCATCTCTAGGGTGAAAGTTTGAAACCAGGAACTCGTGTACAAACACCTACAAAGGATGTACACGTGGACATATGGAGGCTGTGAGCACACAGATGGTCAGCCACTTGCTCTTTGTAACATATTTTCTGTACATAAGATATTGATTAATACATTTTGAGTTACTGGAATCTATATAACTTAGGAAAGTGGCAGTCCAAAGACGCTCAGATTTGGGTTTATTTCAGTACAATTCTTTAAATTTATGCACTATTTATGTACTAATTTGTGATTTTCTAATCTTGTTTACTCTCACTTGCCAATATAAACAGTGGTTTGGTTATCCGACATCTGGACACTAATATCATCTACATACATATTTATAATTGTAGCATGTTATTCACACTTAAAAAAAAAATAAAACAAAACCGGCTTTACGTTTTAACTGAGTCCATTTTCCTTAGTTCCTTTCAAGGCAAACTCAGCTAAAAC
>JADRCD010166286.1:0-20076 GCA_019843815.1 Montemys delectorum
GTGTGTGTGTGTGTGTGTGTGTGTGTGTGTGTGTGTGAAAGTATATTGTGAGAATATGTGTGAGTGTATGTGTATGAATATATGTGTATATGTGTGTTTGAGAGTATGAGAGTGTGAGTGTGTGTAAGGGGAGAGTGTGTGGTGTGTATGTAAATGTGTATAGTGAGTGTAAGTATGTAAGAGTGTGTGTGATTTGTATGAGTGTGTATACGTGTGTAAATATGAGTTTATGTGTATGAGTGTGAAAATGTGACTATGTGTGTGAGTGTACATATGTGTGTGTGTTTGTATATATGATAGTTATATGTACGCAACAGTATGTGTGTTGGGGAGAGTGTGTGTATATGTGTGCATACATGTATAGGCCATAGCACACATATGGAGGTCATAGGACAACTTACTTTTCTCCTTCCACCTTTATGTGCATGCTAGGGATCATACTTAGGTCATCTGGCTTGCCGTGTGACTACTCTCCAGTCCCATGCTTATACCCACAAATTACACACATCCTTTCAAAACTCAGCAGCCTTTATTGAGAACCAGTAAGAACTGGCCTGATGAGAAACATTCTGAGAGAAATGAGTGCCTCAGCAGTGCTGTGAACAGAGTTCTTCTCCAGGACTACACGCAGCTCACAGGCACAACCCACACTCCCCAGTCTACCACACTAACAACACGTGAGACATAACAAGGGTGTGCAGCGGTGGTGACATAGAACCATGTCATCACTCAGATAAAACTCAGAACCACATGTTATTAAAATAGCTGAAGGGACCATTCATGCTGACTCTAACCCAGCACTAGTTGCATATCCCAAAGATCCAGCCTGCTTTACAATCAAGGGACCTAATATACCTAACAGTTCTCAAACCCATACTACAAACTTAGAACAAGGATAAAGTCAGCCTGCACAGAATTTTAAATACCCAGCCTCTAATTTCACACTCTCGTGTCTTTCAAACATAGGCTCACAGACTTGGTTGTGATATTCATTGAGACCCTTCGCACCCACTGTCAACACTGGTCTTGGCTCCCAGTTACTGCACATGCTAATACAGTCTTACTTTGAAGATCAGCACTATATAGAAGTACAACCAAGCTGGTCTGTCACTGTGGGAAGCACAAAGCTATTACCTGTATACCAACTTTGCTCTACCTTTGTGGGAGTATCGAAATAATAATCTAAAAATTTCTTCAGAAACTTAACTTCAGTACATTTATTTTATTATCAGTCTATTTAATTTTGGATTTTTGCATTTAATTAGCTCATAATATTACAACAGCAAACTATTACTATCACTATAAAAATACACAAAACAAATTCAATCTTGAGGAATTCGGAGTTGTAAGCATATTATCCTAGTACTTACAAAGCCTGAAGCAGAAAAATCTTGAATTAGAAACTATCCTGAGCTACATAGGAGACAGTGTCTCAAACAAACAAACTAAAATTATGGAATAATGTTAGAGCTGAAAGAAAAAGAAAATTACTGTGAAACTGATCAGTTGAAGGATACAAGAATATATAAGCATTCTCCTTACACTGCATTCTCCTTACACACATACCTACTATACCTGGAAGTATAAAGTCTCAGATTTTAGACAGAATCGCAATCACTGTATCACAGGCTGGCCTAAAACAGGATGGCCTTGAAATCACAGAGATCCACCTACCTCTGCCTCCTGAGTGCCTGAACTAAAGGTGTGGCCAGCGTTAAAGGCCTTTGTTGAGAGTTATTGAATAGATTTAGGAATCCTAAATAAATGACTCCAGGCTATGAGCTACTTACAATCCAGAAGGTAAATCACTGGCCACAGTGACACCAAGCGAATACTGCACAGCTTCCACGAGGATAAAGTCAAACACGGCAGACAAGACCCAGGAGCCCAGCAAGAAGGACTACAAGTAAAACGATAAACCAAAGTGAGTTACCTAAAAATAATTAAATGAGTACAGTCTATATGTACAGATGTGCACCGATATACATATATCATTACATACATACGAATACATGCATAAGCTTATTTTTATGTTACTTGTTTTTGTTACTTTTCAAAGTTGGGAAATAAGCCATAATTGTTCATATGTATTAGCTTCTACAATTTCTAGATATGTAGATATATGAAAAAGGCATTTAACTAAAACATAGTGCTAGTAAGTAGCACATATACTATAAAGCCACATAAGTGACCAGAATTTCACTAGATAAATTTCTAATTAAAATCGTTATTACTGACATATCCTTAATGTCTTGTATTATCATCACTATCATTTCATTATTTTATCATGCTTATGGCTTAAAGTTAATTTTTTTCTTTAGTTAATGTCCAAGACACAGATCAGATCTAGAATCATGTAATTTAAGCAATAACTATAAATAATATATTAAGTTTTTTTAAATGGAAGGCATTTTTAAATAAAAACCCAAAATAGTGTTGTATATCTGTGGTCCCAGAGGCCTGCCTAGGCAAAATGGCAAGACTTTACTTCAAAGTTTAAAAAGTAAAATATGAGGGCTGCAGATGTAGCTGGGTGGTCAATGCACTCTTGGAAGAAGCACGTATGCAAAGCGGGGACACGGGTACGGTCATGTCACTCTGGGACCGCAGACCGCAGCAGCAAAGGTTAAAGCATGGGGTAACTTACTGCAAACTTCCTGCTCCCGTATCTTCTTTCAAATATTCTGAAGTTATAAATGAGAAGACCACTACAGAACGCGTCTTTCAAGTCAAGGCAAATTATTCTTCCACATATCAGCCTCCAAATCTGCACAGAGGTTAAGAGCAGAGCATGGTGTGAGGGGGCCTCGGACTGCCCAGGTCAAGGTCATGGCACACACACAATGGGAAAGCCAGCCAGCACCCCATCCCAGATAGCACACTCCAGTGAGAAGTCTCTTCATATACACACACATGCGCACACACACACACACACACACACACACCCCAGTGAGAAGTCTCTTCACACACACACACACACACCCCAGTCAGAAGTCTCTTCATACACACACACACACACACACACCCCAGTCAGAAGTCTCTTCATACACACACACACACCCCACAGTGAGAAGTCTCTTCATACACACACACACACACACACACACACACACACACAACCACAGTGAGAAGTCTCTTCATACACACACACACACACACACACACTCCAGTGAGAAGTCTCTTCATACACACACACACACAGAGTGAGAAGTCTCTTCATACACACACACTCACACACACACACACACAGTGAGAAGTCTCTTCACACATCATAATAAGATGCATCTTGCATCAGAAAAGTCCTCCTCATTAAGTTCTCAGCAGTCAGGGCACCTGTTGCCAAACCTGATGCTGTGAGTTCAAGCCTCAGATCCCACATCTTGGTGGATGGAGACAACTGACTCCATAGAACTGTCCTCTGACCTCCACAAGAGGCACATGGCAGGTTCTCCACCACACCCACACAAAAATAAGTAAATAGATGTTTTTAAAAAAAGGTGGGGAGAGTGTTTAGTAGGACACACACACACAAACACAACCAGCTAAAATGAAAAACTAATGAATGTTCATTTTACATTACTGAATTTAAAAGCAAAGATGTAAGTGACAATTTGGGTAAAAGTTAAAAATATATACTTTCTGAGCTTAATCACCAAAGAACCACAAACATGGCAACTCTGGGGACATGTTGATAAATATTTTCAGCTTAAAAAGACAATCAGCTTTGTAAATTCATCCTCTGGCTACGTGAAAATAAAGACATACATAAAGAAAACACCACTTTCCAAAAGCCTATTTTGAGTCTTTAACGTTCTCCAAACGTGACATCTCAAACCACTCTGACTTCATTTCCACTTCAGTGACAACAAATTAACCCTGAGCTTCCTTTGACTTACTGTGAAGTGGAAGTCAAAATGTACATGTTAACTATTCGTAAGTACATGGCTCAGTGCTGATGGGCATGGACAGTGCTGTGCACTGTCCCATTATCCTAAACACTGTACCGCGAACATTAACTTGCCACCTTTCCCACAGCCCTGGTGACCTCTGTCTCACTCTCTGTCTATGAATTTGCCTTTGTTTGGCACATGCATCATGAGGAAGGTATCAGTGAGCAGAAACACGTTTATGCTCAGGGTGGTCAGGACACCCAGCAAACTGATACTAACACTGACCCCCACACAAGACCCACTCATCAAGCTCTACTCTTTCTACAGCAAAGCTCTTCCTCTTGGTTTAATTCCCTTTATAGATACATTAATTCAGAACGTGTCTCAGATGAGTGAGAGTAAACCATCTCATCAAATATACAGAGACAGGTTTTGGAAAATGTGGGTTCTCTCCTTCCACTATGTGGGTCCCAGAAAATGAACTCAGGTTCTCAGAGCTGGTGACAAATGCCTTTAGTGACAGATCCATCTTACTAGCCCACAAATTCTCTTGAAATTATAAACTGAATTTCCATGAGTAAAACCTGAAATAGAAACCACCAGTCAGTAAAAGGAAATGCTGAGTTTCTCCACTATGGTCTGTTTTACTGAAAATATCATGGACATAACTAGAAAGTGTGCTTGTTAATACAGTATTAGTAATATCTCTCACAGACTCAAAGGCTTTGTGCTCAGCCTTATATGAGGTATCTGTATCACACACCTTCCTAAGGCTTCGGGAGCACTGCCAAAGAGGGGATACCAAGACTGTAAGAGCCAGGATTTGGAGACGTGCTGTGAAACTGTCTCCTGGATGTGTCAAAGCTGTCGCACTTGTGAACTCACTGCTGCAGAGCCTGAATGAGACCCACACAAGATCAAGCCAGTCAACAATGAAGCATGGAGAAGACGGGAGCTCACAAGCCCCAACCCTAGCTGAGAGATGTCAGCAACTGACAGCTATTGCAAGAGGAAGGATCTGTTTCTTTACAGGTGTGACCCCTGATGGACTGACCATTTTCCCATGCTCCAGAGAATGACCCTAAATCCATGTGCAGATGGGTAGCAGTGACTGGATAAGGAGGAAGAAGAAGAGGAAGAGGAGATGAAGTTAGAAGGACATGGTGAGAGTGGGTCTGGGAGGGGCTGGAGAAGGATAGAAGGGTAGATATAATCAAAATACAAGAATATGCTTCAAGAAAACTTTAAAAGCTGTTGTTGAAACTTTAGGGGTTTTGAGAGACTAAGGAACTGTAGGAAGAAAGGGCAAGTCTAGAAAAACATCCCCTCTCCTCCCAGATGCCAAAGGAGCAGTGTGCCCACCTGGAAGTCGTTCTTGACAGCATGGAGGTCATACACGAAGAACTTCTGACAGTGAGGCAGCAAGAGAGTCAGCAGAAGGGACAGGGCACTGGGGACCAGCAAAAGACTCTTCGACAGAGGTGCCTTATCTAGGAAAAAAACCATGTTCAGAATGACTGGGATTTTAAAAACAAACAAAGCACTCACAAGATGAAAAGTAGGAGAGCTAATTTGTTTAGACTGAGAAGGAAGGCTAAGTCCTCAGCTCAGGCATTTAGCTCTTCCTGGAACCTCTACCAGCAGCTATGACCACTGACAACAGGCAGGCAAGACTCTCTGAAGAGGCTTCACTGTCAGCTGGCTTGGACAGGACACCAAAGGCAGCCAATACCCAGTAGCTTCCAGATAGCACAGATCCCCCCAGTTAGCACCTGGGGGTGACAGAGTCATGCATTGGTTTGAAAAGGCTTTAAAGGATTTTAGATGATAACATTGCTGGCTGCAGTGGCCTCCCAAGTGAGGTTTTCCAAGAGGGCTGGCTAATGGGACCTCTGCCTTATCCTGTGTGGTCATTGGGTGTGTGATCATTTGTAACCAAAGCTACAGGCAACTCACACATGACAAGAACTACGACATCCCAAAAGACATGCTGCAGGTAGGGTCTCCACAAGACAAATCCCCAGGCATATTTCATGACAGTGATATCACGGGGAAAATTCCATGAAAAATATGGAAACCCAGTCAAACCCATGTGAGGGCAATTTACAATTTCTTATAAAACACTCCATTTGAAACATGTAACAACAGATCCACACTTCTCAACCCACTCAATGCTTTTACAAAGAGGCAAAGCACTTTAGCATTCAAATGTTTTTCATACGCTATGATATACTGAATATTAATGTTACTACTTTCATTTCCCTGTACATTTGTAACTATAGAGAGAGGTTTCAGCTAATATGACCATTTGTAAGGTCCTGCAGTCCCAAGGGCGTCTGGCACGTGCAGATCTTTCCTCAACAGCTCCTGTGCACTCCACTCATTTCCTCCTAGGAAGAACTACAACCTCACTCTTGCTCTGCAGACCTCTACAGGACCCACTGTCTCCAATCCCATCTGTTCATCTCCTGCTCTTTGTATCCTCGCTGCAACCCTACTATGCACCTCACTACTTCTTGCACACAGTGGCTTTCAGTTCTTTTGGGAAAATGTTTCCAGACTTATTTCTCTTTCTTCCACAGCCTGAAGGAACTAGCCTAGACAGCGTCCCCAACTCTGTGGCACTCAGGGTTCCCTTCAGTTCTAACTTCCTAATGATGTGAAGGACACCAGAAGGGAGTCCACAGGCCAGAGAGAGGACATGCCCAACTTACCAACAGCAAGGCCACTGGAGACAGCACTGATGGACCCTTTCAGATTCTGTATCTTATCTATAAGAACTCCCTGTGGGTGAACTTAGCCATCACAGTTGGTGCTGTGGTTATACTGTTTGTGCAAGCACACAGAAATAGCCCAGTTATTTCTCCCCGGTTAGGTCTTGCACACATCTAAACAGGAACTACCATACAGTGTTGCACACTCTCTTCACCAAGGCTTGCCAGATCCCAAACCTGGCAGAGCACCCTGCTCCTAGGGCCTCAACAGGCCACAAGGGCCCAAGGCTGTGAGCATGCCCAGCTTCAGTTTATCTTGCACCACAGAAGTCTCAGCTTTCCTGGCCTGTAAAATGGGGAATGAGAAGAGCTACAGTGTCAGAAGTCATATGAGGCTCCATAGTATGACACCTACCCAGTCCCTGAACCTCAAGCCTCAGAACTGCGAACACACACACACACACACACACACACACACACTCCTACCACCCTCACCATGACAACACCACTGGTGGGTGGGTTTCTCTCCTTTATTCCTGTGATGGGACCAGAGAGAGGAAGCAGTCATGCATGTACACCCAGAGGACAGCAGCTCCTCTTCCCACTTTTACCTTCCCTGTGACAAACAGCCACACCTGCCTGAGCAACTCAACATGACTAGAGAAAACCACACAGCTGAGCTGTAAATTCCTGGTCCCAATTCTTATGCTGGCACAATTCTCTGACCGGCAATTCCAACGCTGCTCTCGAGAAACCTCCCCGGCCTTCTTATTTCATGCCATCTCCTCCCGACTCCTCCCAAGGTCACTCTGCCAATGACTATCAATGACGTACCTTGGTTATATCCCTGACCCAACTCTACAATTACTAAGCACTTTCTATCAATCACGAATGTTCCTAGGTCCTAGGATTCAGCAGGGACGTCAGAACAAAGGCCCTACTCTTGTGGTACTTAACCATCCACAGGGGAAAAAGAAAGAAAAGATTGACATATGGAAACAAATGCTATAGAAAAGCCAAGCAGGCAAAGTCTGAGGCTGCTATCTACCATGTATCCCTAGTGGGTTCCCAGACACAAAGCAGTGTTACTAATCCCCACCAACAGACATTATGTGTGGCAATGTGACTTGCTTGAGCCACATAAACCTAAGATATGTCACTTCCAGAAAGATACTAAGAGCCAGTGAACCATTCATGTTCTTTTCCTCAAGATCCACCAGAGCTCAAGATGGTGGCCACCCTATCCAAGAGATGATCCAACTAAAGACAGTGGGGGATGGACACTCCTACTCCCGTTGATTCTCAATGGCACTGGGAAGCAAGGCTTGTTCTTGTGAATCAGGCCTCTGGTCCTCAGCCTTGGTACTTACTGGGGAGAGACTTCTAACGGATGAGGCATTCTATATGGGGCAGCCAGGGAAAACCTTTCTCAGGGGGAAGATCTGCACTTAGACCTTAGCAAGTAAGCCTTGCTGATATTTGGGGAAGAAAAATCTACCAAAGGGGAAAAAAAAATACACATGCTTTAATCAGAACCACATTCAACAGGCGAGAACGAGCCACACGGAAAGCACGGGCAAACAGGTAGACTATAAGGCCAAAGAAGTGGGACGCAGCGAGCAGAGTCTGGAGGCACAGGAGGCTTTCAACCTTCCCAGAGTGGCAGGGCGTCATGGGTCCCCGGGGCCAAGGCTGTTAGGTAGAAGGATAATGCATCCAAGCCACACCATCATCTGAGTTGCTAAACTGAGACTAGGGGAAGATGAGAATAGGAGTCCAGGCAGGAGGCTGTTCAGATGATCCAGGTAAGAAACACTGACAGTCAACCAAGGAGCCGAGGAAGGAAGGGGGCTGCCAGCCTCCCTTGATTCTGAAACTACCCTACCACAATCTACCCCTTTTGTCCTGACAAAAGTGAGCTTAGGATCACCAGCTCTGAAGTGGACTGTAAGAAGTCCTAAGATGTCACAAATTCTAAAGACAGACTTCAGTTTTAAAACAAATGTGTTTCTTTGTTAGTTCCCGCCTCAGTTGCAGTAGACCACACGCTCTTGGTGGCAGCAGCTGAGCCTGGCTTGCTTGTGGCAGCAGCAACTGGGGATTCCCAAAGGTAGTCAATGGGCCTTTGTTAGATGCATAGGCTCTGATGGAGAACAGATACTCAAGTTCTTACCCAACTGTCCACTGATAAACAAACTGCCACATACAGCCGTGACAGGACAGAATTCTGACCATTACACTATGGGTGAACCCAAGGGCACTGAGCTAAGTGAAATAAGCCCATGATAAGAAGGCAAATATCCCATGGTTCTCTTTACAAGAGGCATCTAGAATGGTGAAATTCATAAAATCAGAAAGTAATGCTGGCTCACAAAAGCAGTTGGCACTAGGGAGTTGCTTAATGACACAGTTACAGTTCTGGAGGTAAAAGAGTCCTAGAAGTTTTGCTTTTTTTGTTGTTGTTTTTTGGCTTTTCGAGACAGGGTTTCTCTGTGTAGCCCTGGCTGTCCTGGAATTCATTCTGTAGACCAGGCTGACCTCGAACTCAGAAATCTGCCTGCCTCTGCCTCCCAAGTACTGGGATTAAAGGCGTGCACCACCACCACCACTACCAGCTAAATGATTTATTTTTTATATAACCATTTCAATTTTATCCAGAGCAGGTGGGAATATAAACTAATCAATGTAATCTACCATATTACTGGGTTAAAAGACAACAAACTGTGACAAGTCTCACTTACATATAACAATTAAACCAAGAAGGTCATGAATCTGAAAGGAGGGGATTTGGGACACATGGGAGAATTTGGAGGGAGGAAAAAAGAGGGAATTTTTTGTAATTACAATTTCAAAAAATAAAATTTACATAAAATACAGTATGTTAAAGAAAACGTAAGCTCCCCTGGCTCTCTGTCACTGCCTCTAGCACTACACTAACAACACACGCTAGCCCTGTTTGTTCCTATGGCCTTGCTCCTGGCACACACTCCTTCCTGTATCAGGGCCTTGGGCACCTCTCCCAACTTCTCCAGAACGTTCTGCCCACATCCAGGGCCCACTGCAGAGCCCTCCCTCAGGGCTTCACTCTGCTGTGCTAGTGTCACAGAATTCATCTAACTCCTTGTCTTCATCATTACACAGACTCAATGACAGCAGAAGGGTTCCCACAGCTCAAACATTACCTGGCATTCAGTAACCTTTTATTACCTTTGATGGTAAATAAAAGAATCACATGTCTAATTCTCAAAATAATTCTCGAGGCAGGCACTACCTACACTGAAGAAAAATAACCTTTGGAGAGTAAGTGGCCTTGCATGACAACAAGGGCCTGAGCTTGGGTGCTCAGGCCAGGAAAGGTGTGGCAGGGGCTGGCAGGCAGGTAGTTAGCTTTGGGATGTGCAGGGCAACAAAAGTAAAGGGTCTAAAGGGCAGGGGCTGGGGGGGGGGGGGGGGGGTGGCAAACAAGATAGCATCATTGAGTTCCTGAACCACTTTTAGCACACCCTCTTAGACCAATGGATCTCTCAACCTACTTCAGAGAAGCTTCTATTAGCAACAGAGAGTAATTAACATAGACCCACAACTAGCCAAGGTTCAGAGAGTGAAAGATTATAGAATATTCAACCCTCATAATGTGTACCCTCCACCCGCCAGGGCTCAGAGATCACTGAGGAAGAGAAGAGGGGGCGGAAAGTGTGTGAAAGCACAGGTGGTGATGGTGACTGGAAAACCCCCGCTGTCTGCATGAACTCAGAGTTACAGAGACAGCAAGCCCTAGGGACCTGCTCTCAGGAGTGTAGAGGGGAGCAAGCATGCAGCCCCACCCCTAACAGCCCAGCTGCTGACAACTGTGAGCTGCAGAGAGAAGAGCATTTTCTCTGGGAGTACAGCCCCCAAGTACACTGATCACACTCCAGGAGAAAATCATATATCCAAGAATATTTTGATAGCACAAACTATCTTGAGTGTTTTGTTGTTTGTAAAAGGCCATAGAGCTAAGTGGGTAAAGAAAAGGTCTGGGAAGAGTTAAGAGGTGATTTTGGCCAAAACATATTGTACAAAACTCTCAAAGAACTAGTAATTTTTTTATTCAGTTGGCTCTCACCAATGGGACAGATCAGCAAGGACTTTCTGAGAAGCCTGGCAAATGTATCTCGGTGGGGTGGAAAGAGCTTTACTGGAGAAATGGCAAAGCAAGTATACTCAGAAGCTTACATCAAGTGGCACTCCAAAAACAGACTGAGTGAGCACTGAGGCTGAGCACACAGAAAAGATGCACAATAAATATCTCACAGCAGCCTAGCAAGCAACCAACCAGCGGAATTAAAATTCAAACCCAACACTCTGATCCTAACACGACCACATCCTACATTTTACTGCCATGCAGCTCCACAGTCCTGCTGTCAATTATGGCAAAGACATATACGGTCACAACCAGCACTAACAAATCATAGCAGTGCCTTTTCCATAACAAGCACGTGCAATTTTGAATGGAGACAGCAAAAAGAGTACAGGCTGTGGAAAGTGTAACAGTGTGGTGCATCCTCACTAAATGCGGAAATTATCAAAACTAAGATATATAACTATGGTGTTAATATGAAGCCATGATCTGAAGCAAATCATCTTTCCTCTCTGAAATTGTTCTTCCCAGGCACCTGTCACTATGGTGGAAAGCTCAAACATATTCATTCCCATTCTCATATCCTTCCCCCCGCCCCCCTCTCTCTCTCTCTCATTCTCATTCTCTTTCTTTCTCTCTGTCTCTCTCTCTCACATACACACACACACACACACACACACACTGTCTCACACACATATTCTCAAACTGACACTCTCATATACATTCAGTCTCTCTCACACTCACGCACACTCACACACACACACACACACACACACACACGCTCGCCCTCTCCCTCTCCCCCCCCCTCACACACACACACACACACACACACACGCACACGCACACGCACTCGCACACGCACACAGAGACAGGATTCAGGCTGCAGCAATTATTACCAAGGATATGCACAGACTTTATCTGCCATGAAGATGTTCTCCTGGCATTGCCTGCATTACTGTGAAAACAGTATCTGTAAATATCGAAAAGGAAAATGGGGAAATTAAATGAGGATCTACATGTAAGACAGAATAACATTCAACACTAAGAAATAAGTACTACCTATTAAAGAGATGTTCCAAAAATAGTACTAGTCGCATTATCATATAAAACTTTTCTAAAAAGTAGTACATAAATAGGTGTTTTATAAAGCATCTATCAAAACACTAACAATGATAACCATGGTCTATTCATGAGATACTTTGCTTCTTATACAAATCTAATTAATCTAATCTAATCTAATCTAATTTAATCTAAATTTGTTTTTGTTTTGTTTTTGAGACAGGGTTTGTCTGTGTAAAAGAGCCCTGGCTGTCCTAAACTTGCTTTGTAGACCGGGCCTGAACTCACAGAAATTCACTTGCCTCTGCCTCCTGAGTAATTTCTAACTAGTTATTTATTCAGAGAGAAGTCTGTCATACCCTTATGCTCAGAGCTCAGGCTGTCAGTGGAGTCCAGAAGTCGTCCCCACATGAAAGCCCAGGCATTAAACAAGCAAGTTTTTTAAAAGTCGCTTCTCTGACAGACACTTCTTTACCTTTGAAGACAGGAATGCCATGAGCTGAATGAACAGGCAACATGTTAATCTAAAAGTAAAAGGAAAACCATCCATGGCCAAGTGCTAGAAAACACCAAAGTTAAGATTTCCTCAGAGCCATTAATCTCTGGCTTCTCTTGGGTACACACTGTTATCTGTGCAGCCAACAACACCTAGGCTCAGGAGGCCCTGTCACTATAAAATAATGACAATAGTGACTCCATTTCAGGGGACTACCTCACACATGGTACTGTCCTGATAAAACGCTTTTTTTTCCATGTCTCCTGAGTTCTTATTATCTGGAGACAGGAATTCACTTCTTACAGACATTAGGTGAAGAAATATACTATGAAGATTAAATAACTTGCTCCAAGTCACAGCTTGATAGTAAAGGGGCTGCTATTTGAACCCAGTTCTACCTGACTATCTATCTATCTATCTATCTATCTATCTCACACAGACAGACAGACAGACAGACACACACACACACACACCTTCTTATACTTAAAATTTTGATCCTCAGAAAGTCAAACATAAAATAACCATATGACTCATAAATTCCACTCTTAGACATATACTCAGGAAAAGTGAAAACATAATTTGAAACAAAAGCTTACATATGAATGTTTAAAGCAGTACTATCAATAATAGGTAAAACATGACCAAGTGACCACCAACAAATGAAGAGAATAAAACCCACTCCATACAATGGAATCTTGGTAAGAGTAGAAGACTGAAGTTCCACACTTGCTACATGACGTGGGCAAACCCCAGAGTGTCATAATATACACACATAGCAATGCCAGTAAGTAAATGCTTTAAAAGGATGGGGCAAGAATCTTGCTGTGTGAATTTTGCCTGAAGACACTAACCACAGGTTTTACTTAACCATGTGAGCTATTACAAGATGCAGGCACACCAGACACACAGCGGGGAGCAGCAACCTGGCAACTCAATCTGCCCCCACAAGTCTTGTCTGCAAAGTGCATGTCAAAAAACCCAGTGTGGTTCACACCCTTGCAAGGAAGGACCACCATATCCTACCGCAACACTGATCTTCCCATTACTAAATACTTAAGGGATGCTTTAGTATCTCATGAAGTAATTTTTGCACAAACTTTTTATGAGAAAGGGACTAAACAGAAAACAAAGGTGGAATTGTACAAAAGCCAAGTCAGCCAAGCACTGAGCCTTCCCCTTCCACACAATTCAGTTCCCAGGCAGAGTCAGTTGAGTTCTGAGCCTTTAGCTTCCACGCAATTCGGTTCCCAAGCTACTCTGCTTCCTGGGACGACTCCTAAAGGACTTGTCTTCAGCGACTACACTGCAGTATGAGGAATGCATGCTTCTGGTGACCATCTCCCCAAAGACCTCTGTAAGACTGCCAGGGGTCAAGGGGTTTATTCCTACTACCCCATATCCCAAGAGTGTTTAGAGGTTAAGACAAAAAAATAAACCAAACAAACTGAAAGCCATCCATGAATGACCTTCTGCCCCTAAAGCACTGGGGAACACTCAAGAACCCCAGGTGCCTGCCTCACTGACTGCTCCTCACTCACAGAAGTGCCCTGGCAGTCAGGCAGAACGCCTAGCTCAGGACAAGAGCCAATAAACACCTGTTAAAGTACTAGTGGTGGTGAAGCCTATCAGGAGAATAAACAGAAGAAAGTACTAGAAAGGTGCTAGAGGGGGGAAAAAGAGAGAAAGTAGGGCTTGTCTTGTAGACACAAACAAAAAGTGTTTTTCTAAAACATGCAGAGGGGGGTGAGCTGAGAGCTTGGAGTTGAGGTCACATGCTGGCTGATGAACTCACAAGTGTAGGTAGTGTGCTAAACGAGTGGCAAGGTTTTCGCTAACACCCCACTCTGATCCAGTTGAGTGGAGTTTGATAGTAACCTTTGCTACAAATTTGAAAAAAATAAATAAATAATAATAATAAAATAAAATAAAATAAAATGTAAAGGGCTGCCCTGAGACGGCACTAAAGGTGCAAGGCAGCTCCAGGCCGCAGAAGAAGGCGCAGCAGCCTTTCAGAGCACGCAGGGGCAGCAGCATTCAAGACTTACTGGGTGTTAGCACAGTTGGGTTTATACTTATTGGGAAGGTTTAATGTAAACATTAACCCTTCGTTAATCATAAAGGACAGTGACTGTGAAAAGTACTCATTACATGACACATACAATCTGATAATTTCAGAGTGAAAGGGGAGACCAGTGTTCCATAGCACAGGACACATCTTCACAGAGGCAGCAGCTCTGAACAGTGAGGCAAGGGGCTTAGGGAAAGTTCTCCACCTGTACAGTAAACTGTAAGAGATAAAGAAACGTAACTTCAAAATGTGAAGATCTGAGGTGCTTTAAGAATCTGAGCCCAGGCATGCTCAGTGAAGCAGGGAAGTCCACGTACAGACAGCAGGGCACACTGAGGACACCCCATTGCCATGCAACAGTTCTAGCCTAAAGTGCCAGGTCACTCACCTCAGGAGAAATCTGGATATTTGTAAAGTGTTAGCAAACAAGTCCCACTCCTAACCCAGCCCTCCATATTACAGAGACATGTGGCCTGCCCAGCCCCCAGTCTGGGGAAGCAGTGCCAATTTATGACAGGATGGAAATCATCAGACCAAAGTCCATAAAAATGCTGTGGGTAACAGCCTGGTGACATGCCAGGAAGAGTCCAGGTGTTCAGAAACTCAGCTCCTCAACCCAAAAAGGAAGGCCAGGTAAAGACACCAGGGCTACAACATACTATAATGGCATCAGAGGAGAGAAGCAAATGGGCTGTATGTATCCCTAGTAGACTAGCCCACTTGAAACGGCCACATGTGAAGCACACATTTACAGGGTAGAGAGGGTAGAGCCTGACTTCAGAGTTTGGATGATCTAAGGGATGCAGCCTCTCTGGTAAAAAATCCCAGGAAGATCAAGCTAGAAACCATTTAAGTTTGAGTGTCTACATGGCCTCCTAGTCCCTCACTAGTCTGTGACCAGACAAAGGTTAGAAACCACCTGATACACCTCCAGCCACTGAGCTGAAGAAAGAAAAGCCCCACTCAAACCTCTAACACTAACACCAAGTACAAAAGAGTAAAGAGCCAAATAAAAGCAAGGAATCCAAAATGTGGGGGAGACAGAATGGCAGCCTGACACCATGGATTGAGGCCCTTGTCTGCTGCGCCTCCTGTCCAGCTGTCCTGAGATAATAACCCTCACGATGCCAGAGAAGTGTACCCTTTCAAATGAGGCCAGGGCACTGGGAAGCGCTGGGAAAGAACATGAGAGGTTACAGTATAGAGCACCCTCACACTCTCTCCACCACAGGAGCCTCAGTGTCCACCTCAGCCTGGAAGTCCCCACACTGTAATCTGCATGCATCAATTTTAAAGAGAACCGTCCCTACGATAAAAAAGTATCCCTTGGTAATTAGACATAACTGCAAAAATAACCACACTTCTAAACAAAACAAAGGCACTCAGCTCTACTAATTTTATTGTTGGTTGAAACGCTCAGCCTGCCTCCCGTTCTGCTACTATGGGAAACTGATCTGTTAGAGAGGTATTTGTAAGAACACACTGAGACTTTTATCTTTAATAGAGCTGTGACTAAGGAAGACTAAATGGCCTTTACTGTTGGGCCCTGCACTGTTTAAAGCTACCTCTAGTGGTAGCAATGCCACCAAGCACATTGCTGGGCCACCTGGGATATGACATCCCTCTCAAGTCTACTCTCACTGTCTGTCTGTGAGAACACAGACAGCCTATCTGGAAAGAAGGCTTAGCCAGCAAATAAAATCCTACAGTAACATTCTATAACAGGAGCAGCACACACAGGGCTGGAAGTCTCAAAGAAGACATGAGCTTGGGGTGACGTCAAATTTCAGAGAAGATGACAATGAGAGTAACAGGGAAGAAGATGGGATGCTGGACAGACAGACATTGACTTCACTCAGAGACAAAAATCACAAGAAGAGCTGAGCCTACCTGACTGGAATGACTATCAAATTCTCAACAGCCATTTGCCAGCTCCTGCCCAACCAAGCATCTGGTGTAAGCAGCTTAGCTGCCCAAAGGCTTGACGAGCATGCATGAAATGTTGGGTCCCGTTCTGCTGAAATGCATCACGCATCGGTCAGGGTGGCAACACCATGCCTGAAATCCCAGGACTCAGGTGGAGGCAGGAGGACCAAAAGCTCAAGGTGATTTAGGGCATTAAAGCAAGAGAATCTGCCTGGGTTATGTAAAACTCTGTCTCAAAAAAAAAAATTTTTTTTTAAAGTGGAGAGAGTTGGAAGACTCCATTGAGCACCTGTGGCTCTTGCAGAGGACACAGGTTCTTTTCCTGGCACCCCCTTGGGTTCCAGAGGATCTGATGTTCTCTTCTGTCCTCCATAGGCACTATGCACACATGGTACATATACTGACAAGCAGGCACATAGATAAATACTAAGCAAATAAAGTTCACAACCTAGGACCTCACATGAAAAGTTCACTTCAGCAGGGAAACAACAACAACAAAAAGATGCCAAGACAGATGACACAATATGATACAGGCCTCAAAGAGCAGTTGCAGAGAACCAACCTGAACCAAGGTAGATAAGAGGGTGATTTCCTGGTAAGTCAAACCATGGCCCTTGATTCCACAATAAATACACAACCATTGGAATGAATGTTACAAGAGCTAACGGCTTTTATTTTCCATATAAAAATCAACCCGCAGACAAATCAGGGAAGGCTTGCTGTTGAATCCAAATGGAGACACCATACACATGACATATAATTAGGAAGTAAAGTGTAGAGGGTACACTGTACATTTCTTCTCTTGTTTGTTTTGTTTTGTTTTGTTTTGTTTGAGACAGGGACTCTCTGCGTAGTCCTGGCCTCAAACTCACAGAGATAGGCTCATTGCTCATTTTCATACTGGAATCTACTGATTATGGCAAAATTTCCACATTAAAAGAATATTTGTAGCTGGGAGTGATGGCATATGCCTTTAATCCCAACACTCAGGAGGCAGAGGCAGATAGATCTCTGTGAGTTCAAGGTCAGTCTGGTCTACAGATGGAGTTCCAGAACAACCAGGAATATACAAAGAGAAACCCTGTCGTGAAAAAACTGTGTGTGTGTGTGTGTGTGTGTGTGTGTGTGTGCGCGCGCACACGCACACATGAATGCATACATATATGCATTCCTTGAAATTACAAAAACAATATTGATATACAAACCAAAAATGTAAGATGAATGGCTAAAGCAACACACAAAATGTGAGAAATATTCACTTTCCCAGGCTCCCAAAGAACTAGATGAAGAGAACAAGGACAGAACATTTAATCTCTCCATTGACAAAACTGTTTAAATTATTGTGTCCGATGATTACAAATGTGAGGTGAGAAAAACCTGCCCTCAACCCTGGCAACTGTAGAGGAGGAACCCAAGTTTCCCATCCGGACCCTCTGATCCTGTAACTCCACACCTGTGATTACTCCTGAGGGATGACTTCAAGAATGTGAGCACTGACCGGCAGTGGTAGCACACTTTGATCCCTCCCACTTGGAAGGCAGAGGCAGGAGGACCTTTGTGAGGTCAAGGCCAGCCTGGTCTACATAGTGAGTACCAGGACAGCAAGGACTACACAAAAATACAATCAATCAATCAATCAAATGAGAAAGAATGTGAGCACTGGGTAGAGAGAAGAGTTTGGTCAAAGGATAAGAACACTGGCTGCTCGTCTAAAAAAAATACCCAAGTTCGATTCCCAGCATCCCCACGACAGCTCACTTGTCTGTAACTTCAATCCAACATCCTCTTCTGGCCTCCTTAGGCATCAAACACACATGATCTACACAGACATAAATACAGCAAGACACTCATACACATAAAATTTTTAAAGTAAGAATTAAAATTTTAAAACAAATAATAAAAGCTGTCCTTTAAAAAGAAAAAGAATGTGACCATGGGCATAAGATGCATCTCCAGGGGTAGAGTGCTTGCCTGGTGTTCAATGAAGACAACCAACCAAGCCAAGGAGGACAGAAAAGAAAAAAACAATGCAATCCTAATAGCCAGAGCCAGAGATGCTCAGCTTAACAGTTTCCCGATGGAAAATACTGGAGAGAAACATTTTAGTAAGAGAAATGCTAGAACCACTCAAACCTGTGATTTCAAATATCCGATGTTAAGAAGACATGTACACTCAAACTCCAAACATTTATGTGCATCTATCTGTCTGCCTAAGAGAAAAGAACACACATAGCTATGGGAAAGCTATGTCAATGCAGCTCAGCTGGGTGGGTGGGGTAAGTGACCATGAGACACTAATCCTTTCAACATTAAATATAGTGTGACTTTCTTTTTCAGCAAACATGTTTCAAATTTATGAGACAAAACAAATGTATCACAAGTCAGCTTTGGAGATTATTAATGTGGTTAAATTTATTTAAGGTTAAATTTTCAACCTTAATTCTCCCTGTGTGATCCTGGATATATAACACTTATTCTAGTTTTGATTTCAACCTGTTTACATACAGGAGAGGGCAAAAGGAAGGACTAATAACATCAAAAATGTTTGATAAAACCTCAAGGAATTGTATTATTGTATTTACCTAAAATTATACGTGTGTGTGTATGTGTTTGTGTGTTTGTGTGTGTATGTGTGTGTGTGTGTGTGTGTGTGTAAGTAAATTCATCAAAGGAAGTTATGTCTCTTGGGTTGACAATGCTCCTCACAAGAGCAGTAAGCAATGCAGGCTATTGCTGCTGCCCTTGGTTGGCTCTCAGAGGTTGAATGTAAGTCTCCACTGCTGAAGACAGATTTAAGCTAGATGTAACCTAAAAGCTTCCCTCCCTCAGTACCTCAGTATAGATTTTATAGTACCAAAGGAGGAAAATAATCCTATCAATCCAATCAATAATCCACCTGTGACACCTATTAGCTTTAAGAACGACCAGCATGGCAAAATATCCCTATACGTGCAATAGTGGCATTTATATCCTGGTAGTCACCAGCAGCCGCCTAACTGGACTCAAGGCCCATTCTATAGAAGGAAAATGATACCTGGTTCTAGCAACCTAGCCAACTATCCAGGGCTAGTGAGTTTGTGGATCTTAGACCAGAACCTACGACCACTACTTCACTAGACCAACATAATAACTAACTGCATTCTAAAAGGTATCCTTATACCCACAGATGAGTATAGCTCAATATCCTTCATCAAAGAAGCTTCTCTTTACAGCAAATGGAGACCATTACGAAAACCAGCAGACACAAGGCAGAGATCAAGTGACAGTGGGGAGCCCAGTCCAATGAATACATTACACATAAAGGAAGATTCTGAGAGCCAGATGGCCAAGAAGTTTACTATGAGACTGTGTCACCAATAAGATAGGAAAGCTACATCCACAACACCTCAACAATATGGTGCCCAAACAATGACAACAGCAATGGAAACGCTAACTCAGAAGAGGAAAGTCTTACTGGGTCCTACACAACAGACAATAAGCAGGACAGTGTGGCGCCCACCTTTGATCCCAGCTCTCGGGAGGCAGAGGCAATTGGATCTCTGAGTTCCAGGTCACCCTGGCTACCAAGTGAGTTGCAACACACATGAAAAACAGTCTCAAAAAAACAACAACAAAAACAAAACAAAACAGGCAACTAATGATTGCTGAGGGAGGGAGAATTAGCCTCTTCCAAGGATGAGCCCTAACTGGTAATCCAATACAAAGTAGACAACTCTAAATCGTATACACCCAATCAAGGTGTGTGTGTGTGTGTGTGAGAGAGAGAGAGAGAGAGAGAGAGAGAGAGAGAGAGAGAGAGAGAG
>JADRCD010166288.1:0-16041 GCA_019843815.1 Montemys delectorum
GGGGGGGGGTAAGGGGGAGGAGAGAAGGGAGAGGGGAGAAAGGAAGGAGAGGGGAGGGGGCAGGAAGAAGAGGAGGAGAGGAAGGAGAAGGGAAGGGAGAGGGGAGGGGAGGGAAGGAGGAGGAGGAGGAGGAGGAGGAGGAGGAGGAGGAGGAGGAGGAGGAGGAGGAGGAGGAGGACAGAAGGAGAAGACCACCACCACATTCCTTATTGACTTAAACTATCCCAAATCTGACAAGTCTGCAATCCGTGTGGTTTTACACATGACCCATCATTTCCTAGTTCCATGTCACACGGTTCCAGCAAGACACATTTTGCATATTCCCATGGCATCTTCAGTTGTGAGCTGTCAATTCTCTTACTCATCTCTCTGCTAACACATGCTAACACCACACCCTCTTAGCTCTAGCCATTCACATATGTTCTAGTATGTGGTAAGGCATGTATTATATGAGACAGAACTCACATCAGGAGTTCTGGCCACACCTGCACACACACAAAGCCCTGGAGAACACATGACGACTTGTGACGGTGACAAGCCAGTTTACTCTCTAGATTATCACAGTTTCCCAGGTGACTCATTCCAGACTCGTGGAACAGTCAACATTTAGCATGTGTAATTTTTGTAATCATACATTGTTAAACTTCATAAATAGTACCTGGTTAAAAAAAACAATGAACCCATTTCCTTCTACTCTCCTTGCTTTCAGACTCCTTTCAATAGTTTTTATTTTTTACATAGACACTTCACAATCCACTTGGCTGACTTCATAAAGCAATCTAACTATTTTTATTTTGGTTATATTACTGTAACTTTATTATTAGGGTGGAAATCAATAATAGCTCTGTAACGCTTGCCCAAGCTACACAAAAACAGTATGATATCCCTAGTTGACTTCACTTTTAGATTCACAGAGGTCATGACCTTCTTGTGAAAGCTTGTTTCATTGAAAGGTTTTATGGTTGTTCTTCTTTTTCTAGACTCAGAAACAATTTGAGGAGCATCGGGGCCATGTGCTCTTCAAAGGTTTAGAAAATTCCCCCAGGAAATCTGGGTGTAGTCCTTTTACAACTACTTTCCTCACTTCTGTGAAAACAGAATCCCTTCTGTGATTTTGCAAGGTGAGTACTCTCCTTGGAATATCTTTCCTCATGTTAGAGTACTAGTTCTCAATGTTCTCAATGCTGCAGCCCTTTAACATAGATCCTTGTGTTGTGATGACCCCTCATCACCAAATCATTTTCATTCCTGCTTCATAACTATCTTTTGCTGCTTTCATTAATTGTAATGTAAATGTCTGTGTTTTCCTGTGCTCTTAGGCACTCCCCACCCCATGAAAGTGTTCATTGACTCCAAAGGGGTCTTGATGCCAGTGGTGGAGAGGGCCTGTGTTAGAACCTGATGTGTATGTTCGAGATCTCACTTCATAGCCATTCCAGACAGAGCCAGTCTCTGCCATGTGTATTTCCTTTTCCCACTGTGTTATATGTATGCTTCATAGACCTGATAGAATGTGCTCACAGTCGTACCATAACCTTCTGACCTGATAGAATGTGCTCACAGCCGTACCGTAACCTTCTGACCTGATAGAATGTGCTCACAGCCGTACCATAACCTTCTGACCCGGTAGAATGTGCTCACAGTCGTACTGTAACCTTCTGACCTGGTAGAATGTGCTCACAGTCGTACCGTAACCTTCTGACGTGCGAGGCGGCGGCGTTCATTTCTCAGTCTCCACGGGCTTCTTTAATCATGGCTGATTCTTTAACATCCAAATTTATTGGGTAAATACTCAATAAATATATTTTGAATAATAATGGAGAAAAGAAGAAAAGCAAAAGCCAGGTCCAATGAGAATCATAGTCTATTAATGAAGAATATGGATTCAGGGCTGGAAGGACAGCTCAGCAGTTAAGATCACTGGCAACTCTTCCACAGAACCTGCTCGCACCTCCATGGCAGCTCACAAGCATCTCTAACTTCAGTTCCAGAGGATCTGACACTGTTTTCTGGCCTCCATGGACAGCAGACAAATGTTTAGTGCACGAACATACACACAGGCAAAACAAGCACACACATTAAAAAACAAACAAACAAACAAACAAACAAAAACAATAGGAAACTCCAGAAGAAGGATGACCAAAGTGTGAATACAAAGTGTGGAGCAGAGACTGAAGGAAGGACAATCAAAAAACTGTTCCACCTGGGAATCCTTCCCATATACAGTCTCCAAACTCAGACACTATTGTGTATGCCAGTAAGTGCAGACTGACAGGAGCCTGATATAGCTGTCTCCTGAGAGGCTCTGACAGTGCCCTACTAATACAGAAGTGGAGGCTCACAGCCATCCATTGGACTGAGTACAGGGTCCCCAATGAAGGAGTTAGAGAAAGGACCCAAGGAGCTGAAGGGTTTGCAGCCCCTTAGGACGGGTAACAATATGAACTAACTAGTACCCTCAGAGCTCCCAGGGACTCAACCACCAATTAAAGAGTACACATGGTGGGACTCATGGCTCCAGCAGCATATGTATAGTAGAGGATGGCCAAGTCAGTCATCAATGGGAGGAGAGGCCCTTGACCTTGTGAAAGTTCTATGCCTCAATGTAGGGGAATGCCAGGGCCAGTAAGCAGGAAGTGGTGGGATGGTGAGCAGGAGGAAGGGGGAGAGAATAGGGTTGTTTTTTTTTTTTTAGAGGGGAACCAGGAAAGGGGGAGAACATTTGAAATGTAAATAAATAAAATATCTAATAAAAATAAAAGAGTGGGGAGTCTATGGTCAGGATGCTGTTTCTTTCTCAGATTTTCTCCAGAAATCAGATGACACTGGGCAGTAACATTCTGTGTTCTATCATGGTCACTTTTCATGGAAGTTTGTACCCACACACTAGGGACAGTTCAGAACACTAAGTACTGCATATACTGAATTGACAATCATCTCTGTCCCACTCCTACCTGTAGACTTACAGTTGAGCTCACACAACTGTTTGAGGAAACAGTAACTCTCTCACCTGTTCAATCATAGTACAGAACTTTTAACCTAACTGACTCACAGCATCTCCATCCAAAAGTATCCGTGTGGGTGAAGTAGTCTAGTGGAAGTGGCAAAGCCAAGGATTTAAAACCGTGGTGTGGCTGGGAATTCTCGACTCACAGCATGGATTTTACTAGAGAGACTGCAGCTTAATGCAGGTATGGAAAATGCAGAATACCTTGCATTCTGGGCAACAAACTCTGTATTGTGAAAAACAACAACCTAGCAGTTCTCACATCCGGGCTTTCTTCCCAGTTTCTGTGCTGTTTTCTTTTCTTTTCTTTTCTTTTTTCTTTTTTTTTTTTTCTGTTTTTTTCCGAGACAAGGTTTCTCTGTGTAGCCCTGGCTGTCCTGAAACTCGCTCTGTAGACCAGGCTGGCCTCTAACTCAGAAATCCGCCTGCCTCTGCCTCCCAAGTGCTGGGATTAAAGGCGTGCGCCACCACCGCCCAGCCTGTGCTGTTTTCTCAGACAGCAAATCAATTAAATGGCCTTTGGCTAGGACTTTGCCTAGAGTCAAGTTTTTGGTTTTTTTTTTTAATCATTTAAATTGTAGAGATGGGGGGATTTAATTAACCCAATGCCTGGCACATCGTGTGCACTTAATAGAATTTTGTGTGGTCTTAGAGTTATATTTTCATAAAGGTCACTTTTTATTGCCATGAACTTATAAAGACATTGGTAGTTTTGTGTTGATAGTATTGACAGTGAGCAAAGACTTGTCTCCTGAGCTGTGCTGGTTCAGTGTGAGAATCCAACAGTCAGCTCCACTGTTGAGCATCTTTACGTTAGTCTAATATTTTAAAGGTGTTAGTCTACATGCAAGATTCTGAGATTCGAAATTATTTGGCTAGGTCTACAATAAATTGTCTCTCCCCCCCCCCCGTCTCTGTAGGGAGGGGTGGGGTTTGTGCATGTGTGCGTTAGTCTAGACTAAATATCACTTCTTTATTCTTTGTGTTAAGGGAAAGCATATCATCTTTTAATTTTCTTTAATCTCACCAGCAAACGTTATTGCTGCTAATTCCATTTCAAAGGGATGTATAAATTAGGAACAGTTAAAAAAAAAACACTCTTTAAAACAAGTTTATTAGAAATATTCCTCCTGAAATAGTTTTTTTTTACCGACCTAGATTTTTTTCTTCACAATGCCATACTCCTGGTCATTCTGAGGATCTATGTGGTGCTGATGGCAGTGCACAGAAAAAAAAGAAACTCGAGGAAATACACAGTGTTGATATTTTACCAAAACGAATGGAGCAATAACTTAAAATAATAACTTACTTTTAAATAAAATTCTGATTTCCCCCCTTGCCATCCCTTTAAGGCAGGTTTTTGTCGTCCAAACCCTGTACATCTACCTAGACAGCGGCTCTGAGGCTCTGCAGGGTTTCTTGTTTTTATGCTTTTTGACTTGTTGTTGTTGTTGTTTTGGTTTTTGTTGTTATTTTTTGTTTTTATTTTTTTCGAGACAGGGTTTCTCTGTGTAGCCTTGGCTGTCTTGGAACTCACTCTGTAGACCAGGCTAGCCTCGAACTCAGAAATCCTCCTGTCTCTGCCTCCCAAGTGCTGGGATTAAAGGCACGCGCCACCACTGCCCAGTTAATGCTTTTTGATTTTTAACAGGAGATTTTTTACACTAAAATAAAACATAACTATTACTAGCCTTGAGAATCTCTCAAACCTTCAGCTTAAAATGCTTCAATGCTCTGCCTTTAAAATCTTGCACATCTGTTAGAAAGGGCAAAAATAAAAGCCACTCATGCAAGAGAAAAAGATTGAGAGCAAATCGTCAAGATTTCAAAAAATGGTAACAGACGTGCAGGTGTTACTACTAAAAGCCAGCTTCCGAGTAGTGTGGTACCTTGGAAATAACCACTAGCTAAACGCTCCAAGAGCCTTCCCTTGGCTCAGGCCTTGCCATCATGACCTTGCGGTTCAAGCAGCCAAGGTTTTCTGCACCGTACCCAAGTAAAAGAGAAACAAGTTGCATCCTGACAGAGGCCGTTTCTAGGAAACAGTCATTTTCAGTAGCTCTGGGCGGAGCCAAAGGCAGTACTAAGATGTCATCTCTTTACCTTGATCGGAGAAACTCTTGACTTGAAGGGCCACAAGTACATCGTATGTCCAGAGAACGATGGATGGCAGCCACACTTCATGTCTAGGCGACATCTGGAACAAGAACCGTTACTGGAGTTTTGCAAGGACTCCTAGAGAATAAGTATGAAACACAGGCGGGCAGGGTGATTGGATTTCAACAAATGAGACAGCAACCATCTGTGCGCCCCGCGTAAGCTGCTGAGTGCAGAAATGAAGATCCATATTAGACGGCTCACTCTATCTCGCTTGTAGTTTGGTCTAATCTGGAAGATGTGTTGATGGTTGGTGGACAGCTGCAAATAGGCTGGGAACTGGATTTTCCCCCCCTATATGGGTAGGTAATAAGTGCCTCAAGCTTCACATTAGAAAAGTGGGTTTCGTTTAGCAGTTCTTGAGATTGTCCTTAAAGGATCCTGGTGTTCCAGATAAAGCATTGCTGGCCCTCTCTGTTTAATTTTCAAGGGACACAGACGTTCTTTTTTTTTTTTTTTTTTAATTCTTTTCTTTTTTCTTTTTAAATTACGTCACATTCTTCTTTCCCTTTTGTACCCCAACTCCTCCTAGAGATCCCCTTCAATATGTACCATACTTTTCGTTTTTTTTATTTTATTATATTCTTTAAAATTTATAAAATATTGTAACAACAAAAATGAGTATTATAGCCAGGCAGTGGTGGTGCGCACACCTTTAATCTCAGCACTTGGGAGACAGAGACAGGAAGAATTCTGAATTCGAGGCCAGCCTGGTCTACAGAGTGAGTTCCAGGGCTACACAGAAAAACCCTGTCCTGAAAAACCAAAAGAAAAAAGAAAAGAAAAGAAAAGAAAATAAAGAAAGAGTATTATAAAAGTTGTTTGATATAAAACGACAGTCAATTGAACAGCCTTATGTAGATGCTTGTCTACAGCAATACTGAAAATACATATGTTTTTCTCAATATAAATTTTAAATAACTCCAAACATATTAACTGTATGATATTTAAAAATAATATCACTATTAGGTTTTTTTTAAATAAAAATAAAGTCTTTTTGTTTGTTTGTTTTGTTTTTAATAAGGCTTAAAATCTTGGCTCTTACTGTGGTACAAGCCCAAAATAAGAACAATTTTTAGACATTCTCAGTCCACAGAGAACAGGTTACATTCATTTAAGAAATGGTGTGTGTATTAAGATGCTCTATCCATAAAGTCATTCACCAACTGTTTCTGCTTGGAGAGTGGCACAGATATTAGGTGAGGGTAAGAATCTGGTTCATTGGCTGCGATGATTTTGAAAAACACTCATCTCAGAAAAAGAGTAACTTATAAAGTCCTCCTGTTCAAAATTGATACAGTAATTATAAATATCATGCAAAGCATTCAATCTCTCTCTTTGATGTTCTCTTACAAGTCACCTCCCACATTAATTAATTGTCTATGTTCCTTTTGGCTGTATAAATACATTTGAAATATATAAGCTGTTCTGCAAACTATAGTATAGTGTAAAAACATGAAATAAACAATCCTACTAATAGAGAGGCTGAGATAGGAGAAGCCTGATTTCAAGACCCTTATGTTGTACACAGCAAGACACTGTCACAAACAAACAAGCAGAAAGGTGTATATGGATTGTACAGTATTGGACCTATTTCTCCAATTACCAAATTAGAGAGACCACTGGATGACAACCAACAAATTTCTAATCCCTCATATTTTTGGATTTCAATCGATTAGGATATGTTAGTAATATTAAGTTTCATATTAAGATATTAAGAAAAAGTAATTGTTACTTCCTGTTGTTTTTGTTGTAAGAGGTGGAATTAGGTTTGTGTGGGTTTGTTGAAAGATTACTTTCTTGCTTCTTCTAGGGTGTAATTTTGCTCCTTATGTTGATGTTTTCCATCTATTATCCTTTGTAGGGCTAGATTTGTGGAAAGACATGTATAAATTTTGTTTTGTCATGGAACATCTTGTTTTCTCCATCTATGGTAATTGAGAGTTTTGCTGGATATAGTAGCCTTGGCTGGCATTTGTGTTCTCTTAGTTTCTATATGACATCTGCTCAGGATCTTCTAGTTTTCATAGTCTTTGGTGAGAAGTCTGGTGTAATTCTGATAGGCCTGCCATTATATGTTACTTGACCTTTTTCCCTTTTAAAATTCTTTCCTTGTTTAGTGCATTTGGTGTTTTAATTATTATGTGACAGAAGGAATTTCTTTTCTGGTCCAGTCTATTTGGAGTTCTATAGGCTTCTTGTATGTTCATGGGCATCCCTTTGTTTAGGTTAGGGAAATTTTCTTCTATAATTTTATTGAAGATGTTTACTGGCCCTTTAAGTTGGGAGTCTTCACTCTCTTCTATACCTATTATCCTTAGGTTTGGTCTTCTCATTGTGTCCTGGATTTCCTGGAAGTTTTTTTTGAGTTAGGATCTTTTTGCATTTTGCATTTTCTTTGACTGTTGTGGCAATGTTTTCTATGGTATTTTCTACACCTGAGATTCTCTCTTCTATCTCTTGTATTCTGTTGGTGATGCTTGTATCTATGACTCCTGATCTCTTTCCTAGGTTTTCTAACTCCAGGGTTGTCTCCCTTTGTTTTATTGTTTCTATTTCCATTTTTAGATCCTGGATGGTTTTGTTCATTTCCTTCACCTGTTTGATTGTGTTTTCCTGTAGTTCTTTAAGGGATTTTTGTGTTTCCTCTTGAAGGGCTTCTAGCTGTTTACCTGTGTTCTCCTGTGTTTCTTTAAGGGAGTACTTATATTCTTCTTAAAGTCCTATTTCATCATTGTGAGAAGTAATTTTAGATCTGAATCTTACTTTTCCAGTGTCATGGTGTGTCCAAGACTTGCTATGGTGGGAGAATTGGGTTCTGATGATGCCAAGTAACCTTGGTTTCTGTTGCTAATTTTCTTACACTTGCCTCCCACCATCTGGTTATCTGTAGTGCTACCTGCCCTGGCTATATCTGACTGGAGCCTGTCCTTCCTGTGATCCTGGTTGTGTCAGAACTCCTCAGAATCCAGAGTCAAGCTGTCTCTGTAATACTGGACCCCTTAGAAAGCCTGGGAGTGGAGCTTCCTCTGGGTGTTGTGGGACTGGCTGCTGAGTTTGCGTCAGGGCACCTGCCCAGACAGATTGGAAGCAACCTGTGCCACTGGCCTGGCAGAGTTCTTGTGTGCCTGGGTCCCATTGGTCCCAGTTACTCCCGGTGTTTGGACAGATGTTGTGTCCTCCTGACACAGAACTTCTAAAGGAGAAATCACTAGTCTTTTTTTTTTTTTTTAACTTTATGGTAAACAATAAAAAATTCTGACTTTGTGTGAGGAAGCTTTAAGACAATGGCCATTATTCGTTACAATATAAACAGACAAGTATTTCATGGACTGCCAGGATGGAATCCTGGGGTTCAGGGAGCCCCACGGATCCAGAAGCAATCCTTCATTCACCTGTACTCATCACCTTGCCCATTGAGTGGTACTGATTTAGCTGGTAAATCACCTCTGCCCGGCAATTCTTTTCTTATTACTGAGCTACCTCAACCATCATAAATAGCATTTCTTGCAATACATGCCCTGATGCATGAAGGCCTGAGTTTGGCCAAGGTCCAAAACTTGTTTATGGAGACATATTATTAAATTTAATATTATAAGGCATTAAATACATTGTCAATGCTTTTTATTAATACACCCAGCAATTCCTTCAATTTACACTCATCTTGTTCTAAATTAGTACTGTGAATTCTTATTCTTCTACCTGCAAGCAACAGCTCTCAGAATCTACTTCATACTTTGACACATGACCAGCCTGCAGTGAATGCTGTGGCAGTTCAAACCCATTGCTCTGTTTGTAATAAAAAATATTCAGGTAATGCTCTTGGAAGTCAAGCCAAAAATGTAGCCTTGCATTGTTTCTTCCCAGTACTACCAGAACACTTCAAATGAGTTCATATTTCACTTTAATTATTAAGTTACTATCTTTTTGGGTAATTGGCACTGTACATTGGGAACCAACTTTAATCTGCCTCAATCAGTCCCTGAAGACAATATTTAAAGTGCTAATTTTGTATAATTGGAAAAATTAAGTGGTGGACGAAAAATTAAGTATTGGATTCGCTTTATGTCTTTGCATGTGTGCTTACATATACAGTAAAAAAAAAAAAAAAACCTTTTTGAGCTACTTGTTATAGTTTGAATGTGAACTGACCCTCTACAGGCTGACATATCCGAATACTTGAATCCCAGAGGGTAATTGTTCAGGGCGTGTTTTCATTTGTATTTTATTGCTGTGAAGAGACAGCATGACCAAGGCAATTCTTATAAAGAACAACATTTAATTGGGGCTGACTTACGGTTTCAGAGGTTCAGTCCATTGTCATCATGGTGAAATATGGCAGCATCCAGGCAGGCATGGTGCAGAAGGAGCTGAGACTTCTACATCTTCATCTGCAGGCAGCAGAAGAATGTATGCCACACTGGGAGTAGCTAAAGCATAGGTAAAGAGACTGCATAGCCCACCTTCTCAGTGACACACTTACTCCAACAAGGCCAAACCTCCAAATAGTATACTAATCCCTATGGCCAAGTATTCAAATCTATGGGGACTACTCCTATCCAAACCACCACAGAGAGAATGTAAATGGAATTTTAGGGACATGGTACCTAGCTGATAGACACAGGGCTGGTGGCTTATGACCCAGTTCTGGGCTGGGTTGCTCTACCTCCTGGGTGCTTCTGTGTAATAAGGAGATGTTCCATACTTCTACCACTGCGGAATTCATGATAGACATATCTTCCTCCCCGTGATAGACTGTGTCCCCTCCAACCATCAGACAAAATAGAATTTTCCTCCCTTAACTTACCCGTCTGGTCTTTGGTTGCAGCAATAGAAACAGTTTATCTAACACACTATGTCTATGATCTATTTTAAGTTTATACAAGACATATACATACACACACCAACTTCATTTTTTTTGTCCAAGTTTACTGTTAAATTACTGAAAGACAGGCATTGTATATTGCACACGTTGCATGCATATATATTTTATATGTATTCATTATGGAATGATTACATATTCATTGTGTAAGAGTCAGTATGATAGTTAAGGGATAAAATGTATAAGACTTTTCATATTCTTAAATTCTGAATTATGTCTCCTGTCATTTCTCCATGGCTAATTTAGTTCTTTTCTTTGTACTAGTGACAATCATGAACTTCAGTTCAGATAGCAAAGAAATGTTTTCAGGACAATAGTATGTAATTGAGAACTTCTACCTCATAAAAGGAGGAAAATTGAGTTCAGATCCACAATTACTAGCACTATGTCACTAGGGCCATATATGATTCCAATTTCAGAATATTTTGAATGTTATTATAGATAAAGGTCTGGAATTTCACTCTGTTATAAAAAAATATTTTACAAACATAACAAAATATGACTGTTGCCACAAGTTGAATAAATAAAGGCTGTAAATATTTATCTTAATTTAGTTTTCCCAACAAAGTAGTTAGGATCAAGTAGTATACTGGCACTTAAGGAAGGTCTATAACAATAATTCCCACAACTTTCAAATTTTAAATCACTGATATGGAATTGTGGACCAGTATGGATTTAGTCATAACAATCTGCAGATGTTTGTTCACTTCAATTTGCCCTAAAGCTGCTTCTGCTCCTAGCAAACTGCTATCTAACATGGTGTGTGAGTAAGCTTCAGTGTAAGTAACACATATTCCTGAAGCAAGTAGCTGAGACTGAGCTAGAAACCAGGGCTGAACTTCAGCCAATCACAGGTTAACAACTGATCAGACCATGTCCATATAAGGCAAATGTCTCATCACACCATTCGAAAATAAGGCAGAGCCCATGCAGCCAATCAAAGCTGATTTGGTTTTGTACTGTCTGTGAATATTGCCTGCTTACAGTGCTGGGTGGAGTACCCAAATCTCTCCTGCTCCTGAGAACTGCCCACTTTATAAATCTTTCTTTGCTCAAGTCAACTGGGCTAAATTACATTTGCCAAAAATTTTTCCCTTTATATTCCTAACACAATCTTAAATGATGTGGTGAGGATAAAAACATTGCTCTAACAACATAAAATTACCCAAAAGAAACAAAATTGTAAAATCCCCATGTTCTTCTGCCAGGATTGAACAAATAGATTCTAGTTAATGTTCTTTGTCCCTTCTAGCTGGCTTTGCTTCTGAAGCCTGGCAGGGTATTGTTACTTTCACTGATTCTCACTAAACTGTGTCCCATTTCTAGGTACTTTTGCACATCTATCATTCACTGCCTTTTAAAAATTAAGAGAAAAATACAGGACATTGTTACATCAAGTACATATATGTATAAATCTGTTAAAAATAGACTGTTTTATTTCAAGAAGCCAGGGAAATAACAATGATGTTTTTTTTTTTTCTGTTCATAGCTTTAATGGACTTTCCTACAATAAAGAGAAGATATATGTGTGAAGATATATATGTATATATATATGTGGACACATTGATTTCACTATTTTAAATGTTTTGATCAATAAATTGGGTCCTGAAATATAACCACAATAAGGGATAGTTCTGTGCAGATAATGACATAGAAATTGATGGCATAGATGATGAATTATAAATATCCAGATCGTACTAGAAAAATTTCAGCTACTAATAAGAATTAATTTGTAATTTGATCACCTGTTATCTCATTTAACCTACTGATAAGTTAGCTGACCACACGCTGGGTCTTAGTCTATGGTTAGTCATCGGCTAAGAAACTGATGCGGGGGCCATGAGAAGAGCTGCTTGCTGCCATGCTCCAGTTCGTGCCCCAAGTTCCTGCTCTGGCTTCCCTCAGTGATGGACTTTCAAGATGTGAGGTGAAATTAAACCAGTTCTGTCCAAATTTCTTCTGCTTATGTTGTCTTATCACAACAATAGAAAGCTTACGTAAGACAAACATTAAGAGGAGGTGAAAGAAAAGCACTTGTACTATACATGCCTGAGATAATGTCAGAAAAGAAAGGATATATGTTGGAGCAAATGGAATACGGTGGTCTTAGAGTAAGAATAAGTATTGATAAGTTAGAACCATAATTTAAGGAACATGGGTTGGGTTTTCCAATAGAAAGAGATTAAAAAGTGATGGGAAGGAAAAGGAAGGCATTGTAGATAAGAAGAAAACGGAAGGCTGTATGAGCTGCTTGTTGAAGAGGGAAACTGATGAACAACAGGCAAGATGCTACATGATGAAGGCCCCTCGCTCACGGTTCAGGTTCAAAATAAAAGGCCACTGCTCTAGGGTAACTTTGGGGAAAAATAGACATGCATATGAGAAAAATATTTTAATAGGAATAAAAAGAGGACATCTGTTGGAATTTCGGTTGTGAGAAGTTTTTAAGAACATTTCTGACAGAATGAACAGATGTCATCATGATGAACATAAAAAGGGGGGGGATAACTTCATGATTTTGTCATTACATTAAATTACAAGAAAGGTGGTTCAGAGGCTGCAATCCCAACACTTGGGAGGTAGAAAGTAGCAGGATCAAAAGTTCAAAGTCATCCTTAACAACAGAAGGTCAGCCAGAGCATATGAGACTGCATCTCTAACAATGACAACAGCAACAGAAGTGGGGTGAGATTGTAGGGCTAGGCAGAGATTGTCTAGCCAATAAAGTGCTTGTTGTGTAGACATGAGCTCACATCCCATTTCCCTTGTAAAAAGCCAGGCATGGCACACATACATAATCCCAGTTCTAGGAAGCAGAGAGAGGAAGATCCCTAGGGCTCGCTCACAAGTAAGTTAGATCAAGGAGTTTCAGGGTTAGTGAGAGACCCCAAAAATTCAAGTGGTGGGCCACTGAAGGCAGTCCTGACGTCGACCTCTGGCCTCCACATGCACATATGCACACGTGTGAGCACACTCATACACACATAGAACACACACGTTTCAGGACAAAAGATTAGAATCACCCTTGTTAAAATATAGCTCAAAGGTCTTCAGCTCATAGTTTCTGATTCAGTAAGCCTAGAGTGAGTCCAATGTTTGCACTTCTGGGGACATTCTGAGAGCCGTTAATGGACCAATGATGGATGGTAGGAATGAAATTGATGGCCAATGGCATGAGAGTGTGAATTATCCACACTTCCTATTGAGCCTGGGTGTAGAACTTTCTGATTTACAACGCTGCATCATTTTAACACCGTCTGGCATCCATTTTCCTCAGTTAAACGGTGTCAATAAGCATGACATCTCTGGCAGTGGCAACGACAGAGACTGAAGGGTTAGGAGACAAAGACCCTCTGAGAAGAAAATGTGTGTGCAAGGGAGACTGCAAACAGGTGTGCAAGGGAGGCCTGGAGAATCAGTCCCCAAGGACGCAAAGAGAAGATGTGCAAAAGGGGGCTACAGCCCTGAGTTCAACAACAGGGGGGAAAAGTAGGGGGAGTCCTAGGTCCTTGACAATCCACTCTCAAAACCCCCTCTCATTCTCAGGGAAGCAAAAGGTTAGAAACTCAAAGGGAAAGTTAACAAGAGTACTTTGTATATTAATTATCCTCAAGTACTCAGGCCCTTAAATGAAGTTTCATGTACATATAAATTACTTCTGTTGCTCTAGCATATTTGTTGAAATCAAAATGAGATGTTGTTCCATTTAAAATTTAAATAATCCTCTTGAGAAAATGCCAACCAGATTGCTTCAACCAGGAGCCAATGCATAAACATCTATTTGTTATTTACGTGTTAATGTCTTAGGTATCTGAAGTAATTATTTTTAAATGAATCCTAAAGTCCTGTGTGATGAGATTTGCTGTCCCCAAAATGATGTTTAAAAAAAAAAAAAGTAATAACAAACTAAGCAATGTTGTACAAGATTGAGAGAAAGGAGTTCCCGTTTTCAAACAAAATAATTGCCAAATGTGACACTTCATTGTTCCAAAAGGGCTCAGACCTGCTTTAGTTTGCACTTTTTACCAAATGACAGCTTTGTATCCTTGACGGGACTTCTTCTTTTTTTTTTAAATGGTGAGTCAGTGAAGAAAGTTTATATGAGACTCCGAGTACACTGGAGTTGATTAAGAGGCGAAGTTGGCTTTGTTCCACGGGCTCATGCTGATTGAGTCAGCCTGGGCTTGGCAAGGCAGCTGCTGGCAGAAATGCACAGTCATTTCACATTCGATTGCCTTGCCGTTGGAAGTTCCCTCTTACCAGTACAGTTTGAAGTTAAAGTGGAGTGGGGGTGGGGAGCTGTGAAGTAATCTTTAATACTTAACAATATACATTGCATATGCTCCAATCGAAGAAAAATGTGGCCAGAACCAGATTACAAGTATTTTTTTAATGATCCTTGAGGTCCTTGGATTTGAGACTGTTTTCAAAATCAACAATATGATGAGTTAAGAATGAATGAAACAGAAACATATGGATTAAATTTTCCTGAAATTTTCATGAATTTGGAAGGCATGCAGAAAGGGACACTTGGCAAGATCCATTTGGGATCTAACTGAACTAACAACATTGGAGGCATCATCTGAAGGGCTTTGGTAGGCACAACTGTATCACATAACTTTACTTTTATAAGCTGTACTACAATATAAAGAGCAGGATTAGAAGTTACCTAACTAGGGCTGGAGAGATGGCTCAGTGGTTCAGAGCACTGACTGCTCTTCCAGAGGTCCTGAGTTCAAATCCCAGCAACCACATGGTGGCTCACAACCATCTATAATGGGGTTTGATTCACTCTTCTGGTATGTCTGAAGACAGAGACAGTATGCTCACATACATTAAATAATAACTAACTAACTAAATAAATAAATAAATCTTTAAAAAAAGAGGTTACCTAACTAAAATTTAATGAAGAGATAGAATCCTGCTTGTGTAGCAAGTACCAAGCTTCACAGATAAGAACCAGCATTCCAAAGGACTTAAGCTAAGTGTATTTACAGAGCACCTTGCCCTCACAGATGGGCCAGGAAACGAGGCATTAATTTCCTGATCATTTTTCTCCACCAACCTAAATGAAATTAAAATAAACAAACTAATAATCGAAATAACTAAGACATCATTTAAGAAACACACACACACACACAGAGCGGCTCATCTGTATGATTTATTGGGTCTTGATTTGTTCTGTCTTGGTTTGTAGTATGTCACGAAGATGATACTTTTGGTCACATACTGAGCCACACTGAGGACTTGGGTTGTTTCTGGTAGCAAGTAAGATGGAGCTGAAGTTTTTCTAGCTGGTGTGCTAGCAGATCCAATCGGCTTCAGTTTACTTTATAAGCACAGATAAGGTCATTAGCCAATGATAAATGAGGAGAAAACACATACCTTAAGAAGGCCGAAACTTCTATTCTGTCATGTTGCTAAGTATTTCAACCTTAAGGAAGAAATCGGTGTAGCATTCTCCTTCTTTGCCTTATTCTGGGGGATTCAAAATTAGCTTCCATTGGGGTTTTATGCTGCTTAGGTTTAGTTTTCCCAGGAATTGGGGATGCTAAGCAAGCACACTGCCTCAGAGCTCCATCCCTAACCCTAAGCTAGATTCTTTTTTTTTTTTTTTTTTTTTTTTTTTGTGAGAACATTAAACACGCTTTTATTTATTTATTTTTTTAATTTTTTTTTTATTTTTTGTATTTTCTTTATTTACACGTACATTTTCCCCTTCCCATTTTCTCCTCCAAAACAAACAAACAAACAAACAAACAAAAGCAAGAACAAACCCCTTTTGCCTCCCCCCTCCCAATGCCTGTCCCCCCACCCTCTCCCACTTATTGGCCCTGGCATTCCCCTACACTGGGGCACAAAACCTTCACAAGGCCGAGGTCCTTTCCTCCTATTGATGATCGAATTTGCGATCCTCTACTATACACATGCTGCCAGAACATTCAGTTCCACCCTGTATAGTCCTTGATTGGTGGTTGGGTCCCTGGGAGCTCTG
>JADRCD010166291.1:9553-26796 GCA_019843815.1 Montemys delectorum
ACTAATCCTGTTAGAATACTGATTAGAAGCTTGATGCTCAAAACTGAGAGGGGAGTGTCATGATGTGTAATATATGAAAAAAGAATAAAAAAATATTTACCGATTTGAGCTGTATTTTTTTTTCTGAGTGGGTGGAGTCGTTCTGACTTTTCACGAATTTCAGTTTTGAGCATCAAGCTTCTAATCAGTATTCTAACAGGATTAGTGTTTTCCCAGAACACAGTTCTCAGTAAATTTCACAGAATGAAGCTTCCTAACAAATGTTTGGAAATACAGCCTGCTGAAGAGTTTCCACAGGGATCCAGCTCAAGGGGAGGCCCCAAGGCCTGCCACTATTACTGATGCTTTGATGTGCTTACAATCAGGAGCCTAGCATGGCTGCCCTCCCTCCGAGAGACCCAACAAGCAGCCGACTGAGACTCATGCAGATCCTTACACCCAACTAATGGACAGAAGCCTGGGACCCCTATGGTTGAATTAGGGAAAACCTGGAAGAAGCTGAGAAGGAGGACAACCCTGTAAGAGGACCAGCAGTCTCAACCAACCTGGACACCCCCTCCCCTCCCAAGATCTCTCAGACACTGAGCCACCAACCAGGCAGCATACACCAGCTGATATGAGGGCCCCTACACATGTACAGCAGAGGACTTCGGGGTCTGACCTCAGTGAGAGAAGATGCATCTTGAGGCCCTAGGGAGTAGGGGTGGGGATGGGTATCAGATGGGGTGTAGGGACATCCTCTTGGAGGCAGGAGAGGAGGAATGGGATGAGGAACTGTTGGAGGGAGGATCCGGAGGGGCATAAAGACTGGACTATAAAAAAGGATTAAAGAATAAAAATACTTTAAAAAAAAAAAAAAAGACCTGTTATTCATGTTGTCTGATGGGTAACACCAGATTCTAGATGAAGTTTTCTTCTGAAACGTTTAAGCATATATTTATGTAGTCATTTGTATATTTACATACAACCAAATAATAACTATCTTCAGATAATCTGAAACATAAACATAAGATGATTATGTGGTCATTGTGAATTCTAACTGAAAGGTGAACGCAACTAAGAAAAATCACCTCAAGAATTTTGAAAAAAAAATCTGATTTTGGAGAAGTGTATAAAATTTCCAAGAATATTTATAACTATAAAAATTAAAATTGGGGGTTTGAAATTAAAGGGCACAGAAAGAATAGTAAACAATAAGGGCAAAATACAATAAAATATAAGTCTACACAACTAAATAGAAAGTAACTGATGTACCAGGTGTACTGGCTAGTTTTGCGTGTCAACTTGACACAGGCTGCAGTTATCACAGAGAAGTGAGCTTCAGTTGGGGAAGTGCCTCCATGAGACCCAGCTGTGGGGCATTTTCTCAATTAGTGATCAAGGGGGTAGGGCCCCTTGTGGGTGGTGCCATCCCTGGGCTGGAAGTCTTGGGTTCTATAAGGGAGCAGGCCGAGCAAGCCAGGGGAAGCAAGCCAATAAAAAACATCTCTCCATGGTCTCTGCGTCAGCTCCTGCTTCCTAACCTGCTTAAGTTCCAGTCCTGACTTCCTCTGGTGATCAATAGCCATGTGGAAATAAGCTGAATAAACCCTTTCCTCCCCAACTTGCTTCATGATCATGATGTTTGTACAGGAATAAAAACCCTGACTAAAACACCAGGTGAAAAGAAGTTTGGGGACCAAGGCCCAGGACACAGGATTGTAGTCTGAGCCCATTAGGTGAAAGGAGGAGAGTCACAGGTTCAAAGCCTGCCTGGGATAGACAGAGTTCAAGGTCAGTTTGGGCCACATAGCTAGACCATGCCTCAAAACAACAAACTTATTTCTGAGTTCAAGGCCAGCCTGGTCTACAGAGTGAGTTCCAGGACAGCCAGGGCTCCGTGGAGAAACCCTGTCTAAAAAGCAACAACAACAACAAACTGAAATGCATGAGAGCATTGGTCAGCACTCAAGAGCTCCTGGATTTAATCGATAGTATTTAAAAAATATTTTAGGAAACATTTTTAAAAAACCATGCACACATACAATATGCAAAGTTACATAGGAGATATTCATGAGTTACTGCTTGTTGAATCAAAATTTCAAACTCCATAAAAGTGTTTATTTCTAAGAAATGTACTGATGTAGTAACCTGAAGAATTTAAAACCAGAAAGTCAAGAGGAAAGGAACTACAACCTAGAACTGGAAGGTGTTGTGCTGTGGGGACATTAATGGTATAGGACTTTTTGTTTTCAACACTACCAACAGCTTTAATACACAAGGTTTCTACTTATCTTCTGGTTACTGTGTGTTGTCATAAGTAAATTTGACATAGTGCTATGGAATATAGAAGGTTTCTCTTTTGAAATAAAGCTAGTACATTGTGGTCCTTTAAAGGACATATTATAGGCGCGTTCTTTTACAATATTTTAAAACTTGAAATGGAATCATTCTTTGGGGAAATGGAAGGGCCTCCCATCATTGTACTGACTTCTACAGCTACTTCAGTGCTTAGTCACCTCTTTAGAAAACGTATGCAGGAAGATGAATATTTTACTACAGCTTTGATAATAGGAAAGACAAAAAGGAAAGAAAAAGAAAATAGAATTCAGATTAAACTTTATATGGAAAAGAGTGGTACAGCTGGGTCTTCAGGTAGATTTAATTCCAATTTTCTAAGGTACTACCAGTTTGATTTCCAGAGTGGTTCTACCAGTCTGCAATCCCACCAGCAATGGAGGAGTGTTCTTCTTTGTCCACTTCCTCTCCAACATGTGCTGTCACCTGAGTTTTTGATGTTAGCTATTCTGATTGGTGTAAGGTGGAATCTCAGGATCATTTTGATTTGCATTTCTCTGATAGCTAAGGACTTTGAACATTTCTTTAAGTGTTTCTCAGCCGTTCGAGATTCTTCTGTGGTGAATTCTTGTGGCCATTCGAGATTCTTCTGTGGTGAATTCTCTGTTTAGCTCTGTACTCCATTTTTTAATTGGGTTATTTGGTTTTTTTGGAGGTTAATTTCTTGAACTGTCTATATATTTTGGATATTAACACTCTATTGGATGTAAGGTTAATGAAGTTTTTTTTCCCCCAATCTGTAGGTTGCCAATGTACCCTATTAACAGTTCCTTTTGCTTTACAGAAGCTTTGCAGTTTCATGAGGTCCCATTTGTCAATTGTTGATCTTAGAGCCTTAGCCATTGGTGTTCTGTTCAGGAAATTTCTCCCTGTGCCCATGTGTTCAAGGTTCTTTCCCACATTCCCTTCTATTAGATTCAGTGTATCTGGTTTTATGTGGAGGTCCTTGATCCACTTGGACTTGAGGTTTGTGCAAGATGATAGATATGGATCTATTTTCATGAGAAGAATCTATTTCCAATTTTTAAATATTGAGGGAAAAATCCAACCATTTCTAAAATTAAAACTCTACGTGCACTTATAGCTATCAAATCAAACAATCCAAGAGAAAAATACAAGCAATAATAAGTTATTCAAAAGCCCCAAACATCAAGTAAAATATTTCAAAGAATACAAATAACTGAAGACACTAAGAAATGAGAGTCAGTCTGGATGAGGAGGATGACTTCGGTTAGTGGTAATGGGGGTTAAAGCTCTTCCCTTATCTGCTACTGTTACTTTTTGAAGACATACTGTGTTCTTGCTTGCCTTAACTTTAATGATAACATTCCTATTATATGTTACATGAAAATGGCATTTCAATACAATGGATAGAAAAGGAAAACAGCCAAACCTAGATATGATCACTAAGAGTGTTAGTTATGACACGGAAGGTACTTTCCTCTGAGCTTTACCAACTACTTCACACTCCTGAAGACTTGGCCTGCCTAGTCAGCCTCATCCTTATCAGATTCGAGGAACAAGACTATCTAGAACTATAATAAACCACTTGGCCTCTCCAAGCACAAAATATGATAGCTGTCAAATAGGGGGAACTATAAGCTGAAGTGTCCCCCCCAAAAGCCATTCTTGGATGAGTGAGACAAACTCACCTTGGCTCCTTAGAACTTGGTAAATTCAGAGGCTGAAGAGACAGCTTAGCAGGTATGATGAGCATGGGCTGCTCTTCCAGAGGACCTGGGTTGCCAGCTCACAACACTCTGGAATTCTCCATTTCTGTGGAATCCGATGTCCTTTTTCTGGCCTCCACAGGCATCTTGCATAGTAGTGGTGTTCAAACATACATGCAGGCAAAAAAAATTTAAAAATGTAAAGGTCTATTTTGAGGATCATGTATTCATTTCAGATCTGCGAACCTTTCTGAGGTTGGCCATTAGTAGTATACAACCTTAGACACATTCCCTACTCTTACTGTGATTTAGTATGTGACTGTCAAATGTGCTTCTATAAACTTTCTGTAGCTTCTAGGTTTTGAATCAAGCCAATTTTTTAAAAATTCACTTTACATCCCGATTGCCTCTCTCCCCACCCCCACCCTTCTTCCTCCTCTCCTCCCAGTTCCACCTTGACAAATTCCTTTCCCCATTACCCCTTCCCCAAGAGGAACCCCCCCCCCTTGGGTACCACCCCACCCTGGGATTTCCAGTTGCAATAGGCCTAAGGGCATCCTCTCCCACTGGAGCCCAACTAGGTAGGCCAGTTAGGGGAAGGGGATCCAACGGCAGGCAACTGACATAGAGACAGCCTCTACTCTAATTGTTAGGGGACCCACATGAAGACCAAGCTGCATATCTGCTACAAAAGTCAGGGAGGAGCCTAGCTTTAGCCCCTGGATGCTCTTTAGTTGGTGGTTCAAGTTAATGAGGACTTTGAAGACTGCTTTCATACTTTTAGACATTTTCTCTTCTGTTTTCTATTCTATCCTACAGTGGGCATTTCTTCAGGTGTTATTGTTGAAGTAGCAGAAGCCAAAAGAGTAAATGAAACTACCTAGTAAAAACATTAGTTAGAAAACTCAGATTAGCACCCAGGCTGGGTAGTGAGGGCCCTGGATTTGATTCCCACTACTTCTCACACAAAGATAAGAGCTCAGAGCTCATTTGTCCTACTTGGATTACTCAGGAAATAATGAGCTCCCATGTCAGCACATTCATTTCAAACACAGTATCTTATGTTATAGGGTCACTGGACTCAATTTCTAAGAATTAAGTCATGGTGGCGAACACTTTTAATCCCAGCATTTGGGAGGTAGAGGCAGGCAGATTTCTGAGTTTGAGGCCAGCCTGGTCTACAGAGTGAGTTCCAGGACAGCCAGGGCTATACAGAGAAACCCTGTCTCAAAAAAACCAAAAAAAAAAAAAGAATTAAGTCATGAGTATTAGTTTATTAAACTAAAAAAATACCAAATCATAAGAACATGATTTTCTGTCTCCCAAAACTGACATATTAATGTAAAATTAGACTTTCTAAAATTCACCATACATCTTATATTCCTATTGCAATTATTTTAAAAAATTTAAGTCCAAGTGTTTGGAAAAGAGATAAAATAATTAATTGCCTAACTAGTATTCCTTTTGATTGACAATCCGTGAGTTTTCCAAAGTCAAGACCCGATCATCCAATGCACAGCCTTTTAAACAAGTTTAGATTATAATGGAATGTGTTCCTTTTCTTACCAACTAATTTGCTTCTATATTAAGACTGACATTATGAATCACAAGATATTTTTACCAAATAAAAAATTAAATGATTGAATATCTCAACATTTCATTTTATAAATATAAAATGCATTTTTAAAGATAGATTCAACAGTGGTTTTTTTGTACCTCTAAATGGCGTTTTCTTTTTGATTTTTCAAAACAGGCAAAAAAAAATTAAGTGGGGGTTTGTGTGGCACACAAGTGAACACAATTAAAGAGACCCTCATTGTTGTCTTCTGAATAGACTTGTCACATAGCGATTCACAGCTTTGTCTAGTGACAGTGGAATATCAAAAAGATACTGAATACTATAGCAAAAATCTATTGTGCCTCTGAGATCTAATCTTTGTCTGAATGTAATTGCCTTATTAAAAGATTTGCAAGCTTACTCTTTCTGTGATTCTAAAATAAGCCAAGGCAAACCATGCTGCAAAATTACAACTGCAGTCTCGATGCTATGACAGCAGCATGTAAGTCAAACTGAAATGAAAACCCCGCTGCACAGTTCCACAGCAGTGCCATGATGCTTCTCATCCTACAATTATCCCTGGTGGTATGAGTGGCATTTGGTAGACTTTCTTCCCATGAACTTAGCTTAGAATGCCTGAGGAACTGCTTATGTAAATACGAATACCTCATTTAGATTCTAATTTATGGTATGTGCCAGTGTTTGCTTCTTAGTACCTGTTCATTATAGCTAATAGATTCAGGATGAGTTCTTTGGTTGTCCCCACTTCCCTTGCCCTCAAACACTTTGCTATAAGCCTTCCTGGTGGGGAAAACAGATTCATCATTCAGTAGGAGAAATCATATACATACTAATGCCAATATCTCTTACCAATTGTCAGCTTTGATAAATAGGGATCTTCTGCCACTCTCCTGTGTTTGCTTTCGACCCACGCCTTTATTGAACGTATCGCAATGTTTTACCTTTAAGAGTTTGTGAAAGGCAATGCTTTCCTCTTCCCTCATCCCCTTGCTTGTATGCAGCAGTAAGATATGATGCCAGGCACTGATTCACTTTAGTTGGGAACTAAAGTTATTATTTCCAAGGGAGACACAAGTAACATTCAATTTCATTTTTCCATAATTATCTTATTTAGGAAACACTAACCAGTTCATTATAATTCCTCCAAGGGCAGTGCATTTGAGTAGAAGAAGATAAAGGTTGGGGATGATAAGTCCAGATGTGTTCTAACATGTATAAGTTACATGACTTTTGTTTTCTTCTTCAAAAACTGGTAAAATTGGACATATATTAAGTATGTGTAAAATGTTATGTATGCACATCAGACAAAGGTTTTCTTTAAGTACATTCTTTTCACTTCAGTAACATAGGAACATTCTATTCGCATAAGGTGAATTTATGTCCATTTGTCTGTCAAAATGGAAGTGTAACTTTGGTCTATTCAGAAGCTATGACATATTTCCATGACCACCATTAAACCTCAGGTTAATACCAAAAACGGCTATTTGAGAACATCATAAAACTACAAACATTTGATATGACAATTACATAAGATGGGGCTTGTTCAAAATACTACTGAAATGCCAAAAATAAAAACTTGTTTCTAAACCAAAGCTTTTCTGCATAAAGCCCATTGTTGATTTTACTGTTATTTAACATTACAACTACATAATGGTCTTTAAAAGAGCAATTTTACTCAAATTATAGGAGTTGGAATTAAGAAGCCCACACATAGTTGCCAATAATTGGCTTGTCTGTGGCTCAACAGTTACTACTTCTCTGAAGGCCATTTCCTGGTACTTTTTCCTTCTTTATTCTTTACTTTCTTTCCAAGTATAGGATTTTTGTAGCTTATAGGGAAGATAGGAGATAACAAAAAACAAAACTGTATTGAGTTATACAGTGTGTGTCTGTCCAATTAGTGTCCTTGAACAATGATGCAAATGCCTGAAAATACTGTTAGACCAAGTCTATCAAGTGAATACATATTGTTCAAGTGACAAAAATTAATGGGATAAAATATTGCAGCTCTAATTTTATACAATTCTAATACAATCTTCTGACTTAACTGGAAGAATTAAGAAGAAGGAACATTCATTCTACCTTACTCAATTTTCTATCCACTGCCATATCAGAATGGTGCAGTCAAGTGCATCACTCAGTGCTCTAAGGATTCAAATCAGGATGGACAGAGTTCTGATCATGAGAGAAGGCACTATTGATAATTATAGCAAGATGAAAGGAGTGTGCAAAAATTTTCTCATGAAAAACTACAATATATGGGTGCTACATACCTTTCTCCTAGTCTCCAGTATCTGTTTACATGACAAAATATACTTGCTCAAGAAAGAGAAAGTAGGGCAAGTGTATATCGGATAATGTAAACCACTTCATGTGACAAATTGGCTGTTCCTAGAGACATCCCTTTGTAGTCAACAGATAACTGAAAATGCAAAACAGTATTATTTCATCTTTACCTAATATTACATATATGTAAGTATATATGGATATATATTTGTATAAATATCTTCATAAATGTTCATTTATGTAATATAATGTTAAATGAAGTCTTCTAACTTGGTCTGACAAAGTTTTCCACAAGAGATATAGACTATCTAACAAAAACTCCAATACCAGTCATGAGAAACATCCTTTCATGTTGTTGATGAAAGTACTCCAAGAGGCTTCCAAAATAATATAGACCATTGCTATTGCCATTACTCTTAGCTACAGCCCATAAGTCTCTTGCTGAAGACTTCATACACTTGAAACAAAGGACTTAAGAGATTCAAGCTGAATCTGATCTGAAAATATCCTCCCTGAGATCTGGCTTTCATAACATTAGAAGATGATTTGCAAGTTGCTAAGGGAAGGGAGAAATCAATAACAGTCGTACTGAGCTGATGGTTCTGGACTATAACCATGGCCATCATGGCAAGATATCCCTAAAGGTACAATAGTGGCACTCATGTCTTGGCAATAACCAACAGCTGTCTGACTGGATTTGAGGCCCACTCAACAAGAGCGAAATCATGTCTGGTACTTGAAACATAGCCTGCTATCTGAGTTATGGAGGTCATATGTCTCAAAGGAGAACCAACTGCCAGCATTTTACTATACCAGCATAATTCCCAAGTGCACTCTAATGCAGTAATGGACACAAGTTATGAAAGAATATGTAAAGCTAATTGCTTTTCCTAGTTCTAATTCTGTCATACATTTTTTTTGTTTTATCAGTGATTAAGTTCATAAAAATATATTCAATGCTGAAAATATAAAATTTAATGTGAAGCCCCACAGATTCTGTTTCAAATTCCTGCTCTAACTGTATACAAGGTTTTTTTTTTTAAGTTGTATAGGCTTTGCATCTAGTTAACTTTGGTATATTCTGTTTTCATTTACTCACAAGGTTTTTTTATACTAAAGGTTTTTTTTAATCCAAAAGAATAGACACTAAACTTTATCTTATGCTCACATACAAAGACCATTACAGGAAATCACAACTGGTTGAAATGAAAAGAACAACTAATTGTGGAGTACTTAGCCTCAATTGACACATCTGCAGCACTACTGCTATACATAAGGATCAGGGGACATCACAGGAAAAAAAGGCAGAAGGATTGTAAGATCCAGGTGATCAGGAAGACTGTCCTGTCTCCTAGAAGTGACAGGAAAATACAACCACAATACCTCGACAGTATGCTGCATAACAAGACCTTGACAAGGATAACACCAATAGATGTGCAACAGATGTGCCAAGATGGAAGGGGAAAAAAATATCATAGGATCCCACCCATAGAAAGTCCAATACCAAATAATTAACCCTGAAAAACATACAAGCAACAGTAAGCAGACTCAGCAACTTGTACTTTTATATTTATGGACTTATATGTGTGTGTAAATAATAACCAAAGAAAAAGAGGTCAAAGATTTAAAAGGGAATTAGGGTTGGGGCAAGAGAGGACTTGGAAACAGGGAACATAAGAATGTTGGAGGAAGGAAAAGAAATGGGGAAATTGTAGTTACTTTTAAATTAATATATTTTTTAAAAACAGAAAGCTGTAAAAATGTAATTTTTGAAGATGCTAAATTTTTCATCTTGAGGATAAAGATGTTGGAATTGATCTTTTCTACAGTCTCTTCCATATTTAGAATTTCCTTTCATAAACCTGGAGAATTGAAGTGTTAAGAAAAGGGGAAACAGCAAATGTTGCTTCTTAATCTTAAATGAGTAGTTACATTAAACATAAGATGGTTCCACATTCTCTTCTCTTAAATGTGAAATATTTGAGAGCACTTTAGAGCTGGCACATAAAGTTGGTTTTTAACTACTGAGAAGGAGAAAATCATTTCTTTGACTAAAGTATATGAGCCAAAATTAAAAAATACATTGTAAGTGATATAAATATTGTCATAAACCTATCAAGCTTTTAATATTTCAGAGGATGAGAACTGACAAGATAATTACACATGATTTTTATTTTAATCTCTTCAAAATGACACTGACATCTCTCCTCTTCTGGGCTTACTTCCTTTGGGCCTATTACACCTCCAGTGATTATTTTCTCTTCCCGTTTCTGAAATAAATTATTTTATCTTTAAGATTTTTAATATTTCTTCCTCAGCATGCTATATAGGTGCCATGCAAGCAAAATCAGCCAGGTTAAAGTTTTACTTGAAGGGAGTTTTGGAAGAAGATACATGTGCCTTACAAATTAAGTCTATAAAAGATCAGTTCAATCAATCCTAGAGTCATTCTAAATGTTTCAATTTATTGACATTCTCCTTTTTTCAGTATTAATCTTATGCAATAAAAGTTAGCCTAAATGTCCTTAGAATTTGTGCAAGAGACAATGTTGCTGAACGCTGTCCTGTGAGTGTTCTCATTCAAAGCACCTGTGACCAACTCTCAAGGAACCCTAAAGTCCAGCAGGCTGACTTGCCCTCCCAGAAAGGACTGGGAGATTATTAGACCTTCACTTGAGATTCTGGCCACTCCTTCCTGCTCTTTCCTGACATACATAATTCTGCTCCAGTTGTACATGGCCTCAGCCTCAAGGTCTAAGGGTCTTGGGATAGTCTTTCCAACATTTGCATTATTGTAAAAGCTGAAATGGCTATAGGTGCATCATTGACAAACTCTAACTTACAGCTAATGTTAACACCCATCTAATAGCCAGTGAACTCATAACAGCTGCATATTCTTTTAAAAATGAAAATATGTAAAACATTACAATGCCTTTTAAAAAATGTATTCCTCTTTGTAATCCTTGAGCATGCTTTTTTCATTGCTGCATGATGAATCACATGTACTTTGCCTTTGTTTTTCAAAAGCAAGACTGTTGAATTAAGTATTCACATGAGCTACAATACAAAGAAAGATACTTAGGGAAATGCTAGCTCACTGTAAGCTTTCTCCAGACATCAAATATCCTCTGACACATGGATAATGTATGTTGCTGTTGCCACACAAATCTAATAATTTTATGTTCTCAGAAATCAATTTGAATTAAATATGAACACCACTTATATGTTTCTTAATTAACCTGATGATACTTATAACAATATTTTTAATTTTATGGTATTTTAAATGAAAGCCATATATAGAGTTGAGCTGAAATCACTTCTGCTATGATTTTTCCTTTTATATGTTTTATCATTTTCATTATAAAATTAACACATAATTATATTCCAAAATTATAAGATAGAGTAGTACAGAAATAAAATATATCCAGCATCCTATCATATAAAAACAAACAAAGTACCCTTTTGGCAATTTTCCTTTCAGTTATTATTCCATAGATTTTTTTAAAAATGTATTACTTTAGAATTTTATGCATAAATATAGTGTTCTTTGATAAAGTCTACCATCTGCTTCTTCCCTCCATGTTCCCTCTACCATTTCCCTTCCCAACTCTACATAGCTTTTTAACCTACTCAGTCCACTTAGTACTGCTTGTATGAGCATCAATGTGGGGGAGCAATTTGTCCTCAGATTTTTAAAAACTGCTTCTAACTATGTGCATAGCTGTATATCCTGACCTTAACATTCAGTGGCACAGAATGTTTTTAATTTCAAATTACACTATTCATAAATGTCAGTTTAAGGAAACATGAAATTACATAGACCTACAATAGTTAGACCATAATACCAAATAACTACATGTTAGCATATGTCTGCTAACATCTTTATCATTTCTTAATATACCCAATTATAAAAAGATCAATTTAGATATGACTATGATTACTAAAATACATTTACCATACTTACTTTTTAACTTTATAAATAAATAATGCTTCATTTAATAAATGTTATACATTCAGTATTTAGTATGTCTTGCTACATTATTAAGAAAGAGTTCCAGGACTGAGCCAGTAGGATGTACACTGCACAAGACTTAATAATTTTATGAAGTTTTAACAACTTCTGCATTTACTCAGAATGTGTAGGAACATATTGAACAATATCTTTTGGTTGTTTTGATCTTGGTTTTTCAGTTTTTCTTTTTTTCAGACAAAATTTCAATTTCATGTTTCTTTTCTCAAGATTTTTTTAAAATTATATATGCACTGGAGTTTTGCTGGCATGTATGTCTGTGTGAGGGTGTTGGGGTACCTGGAACTAGAGTTACAGACAGTTGTAAGCTGCCATGAGGGTGCTAGATATTGAACCTAGGTCCTCTGGAAGAGCAGACAGTGCTCCTAACCACTGAGCAATCTCTCCAGCCCCGCCCCTGCCCCCAATTTCAATATTTTCTTCGTACATTCATACATTTTAATTATGTTCTTGGTGTATCTATCAGTAATGCCATGTTTTCTTTTCACTTTTGAAGAATATATCTTTTGTAACTAACAGTGATGGGAAAGAAACAATTCGAAGAACTCTCCAATACTTCTTATCAGATTTTCAGAATGTTAACATGTAATTGCATTTACCTTATTTTCCTTTCACTGTAGACACAGCCATAATTTTTCCCTGAAATGTTTGAGAGTAAGCTGCATAAATGATACTATTGTATTTCACAAAGTGAAAGACTATGCCTCATATTTCACACTGTTTGACAATTTGAAACCCCATTTATACTAAATCTCTGCCAATTTAGTAGATAAAAATAGCATCTTGTTTAAAATCACATTTCTCTGTTAAAAAAAAGTAAAGTATGCTTCTCCTTCTATTAACTAATTATGTCTGATCTTTGTTACTCATGAATTGGTGCTTACCCGTCATCAACAACCTTTACTTATATATGTGCTTACCTTCCATGTAAGAGGAGATGAAAAGCACTTCTTAAAACAAGAAAGATCAATCCCTTGATCACTGTTACCTTATGACCAGCTCTGAGAGTAAAAATATAAGATAGTAGATATATATGATATACATCTACTTTACATATATATATGTATGTATACACACACACACACACACACACACACACACACACACACACAGGCAAACAACTCGAAGGGCACTAATTCCCTCCCTGATTCTTTTCACCCTCCAGGTGAAAAACTCTACAATTAAACCAAGTGTATTAGTTATTTTTCTCATAACTGATCAAATACCTGACAAAGAAAGCAAGTTAGAAAGAAGGAATTTCTTTTGGCTTACAGTTTAAGCAAGGATGTAGTCTCTAATAAGATGGTGAAGGCTTGCTGGCAGAAGCATGAGGTGGCCAGTCTTGCTTTCAGAGAAAATAAGAAGTAGATCTGGTCTAGGAAACCCCAAAGCCTAGAGGATAGTGATGTTCTCCTCTTTAAAGTCACAAAGCTGCCCAAACTGGCTCCATAGCATCATCAGCAAGGAACCAACTGTTGAGACATTGCATGTTCAAACCACAAACCCAAACACAGTGGCACAAGCTTCCCACGGGAATTTATTTGCAAAATATAAATAGAATCTGGGCTTTCTTTTTGTTTGTTTGACTTTTGTGATTTTTGAGATTGATCATGTAATCGTGGCTGTACTGGAACATGCTCTATAAACCAGACTGGCCTCCAACTTACAGAGATCCTATTGCCTCTGCCTCTCAAGTCCTGGCGTTAAAGATGTGTGCCGCCGCACCTAGCCTGGCCTGGCCTACATTTTGTATAGTCATGATGAAAAGCATGGTTATCTTTACCAAAATAGAATCACACAGATTTTTTTTCCCAATATTTTCGTTTTGCTCACAATATTTCTAAGAATAAAGTTTATGGTCAATGTTAACATTCCTGAGAGAGTCATGAGATGACACTCTGCTTAAAAGCAGTCTTTTTTTTTTTTTAATGTTCTTATATCATGATCACTAATGGTGTCAACTGTAGTAAACTCCTATGCATATAAATTTCTGTGCATAACCACTATTTTCATGTCTTCATCAAAATTGAATGAAGATAAGTTAATATGATTAGCCGGAATACCTCAGCCCAATACTTCTTCCCCAAATGGCTGAGAACTAGATTCCACCTGGGAGTTGGAAGAGGAACATTCAAGTCACTCTTAAGCCAAGTCTGTGCCATTGACATCTTTTCATTGAGGAAAGAGTCTCAGTCTTGCGGTCTCATCTTGGTCCAGGCAGCCTGTGACTTCCCCTTCTTCCTGCTCTCCAATCTATCCCTTCCTAAAATAACTTTGCTATCCTGTTGTACCGGCTGGTTTTCCGTGCCAACTTGACACAGGCTGGAGTTATCACAGAGAAGGGAGCTTCAGTTGGGGAAGTGCCTCCATGAGGTCCGGCTGTGGGGCATTTTCTCAATTAGTGATCAAGGGGGTAGGGCCCCTTGTGGGTGGTGCCATCCCTAGGCTGGAAGTCTTGGGTTCTATAAGAGAGCAGGCTGAGCAAGCCAGGGGAAGCAAGCCAGTAAGAAACATCCCTCCATGGCCTCTGCATCAGCTCCTGCTTCCTAACCTGCTTGAGTTCCAGTCCTGACTTCCTCATGATAAACAGCAATGTGGAAGTAAGCCAAATAAATCCTTTCCTCCCCAACTTGCTTCATGGTCATGATGTTTGTGCAGGAATAGAAACCCTGACTAAGACAAATTGGTAACAGCATAGTGGGGTATTCCTGTGACAACCTGACCATGTTTTGGGGAGGATTGTGGAAGGACTTTGGAACTTTGAGCTAGAAGAGCCACTGTTTGTTGAGAACTCTGTAGAATGTCTGTGGGAGCTTGGAAGATCATGTTGAGAACAGTGCAGAAGATGGAGGCCTGGCTTGTGAAATTTCAGAGGGAAGATTAAAGACTCTTATCAGGGCCATGTTGTTTTGATTGTGAAGATTCTGTGGTTCTGGTTAGCTGGGGCTGAAGTATCAGCTGTGATTAACAAGATAACAGAACTACTAAAGTGAAAACTTTGCATTACTGGGACTATTGATGCTGGTTAGCTGGAGCTAAGAAATTAGCAGTGATTAAGAAAAGACCAGCATCATTGAGGTAACATCTTCTGGGAAGTGTTTTCTGAGAGCACAAAGAGGCTACGTTCCAGAGATGGCCAAGGTTGTACCTTGTGCTGCAGCAGGACTTGGTAATTGTAAGAGTCACCCAGGTGGTGCTGGTTTTGACAGCATGAAGGGATCATGAAGAGCAGCTGAGGCTCGGTATAGTGAGAGGCTATGGAAGGCCATTGGTGAAGGTGCAACCTCAGTTTGCAATTGATGGCCCAGGACTGAAGGTGTCATGCAAAGGGGTTGAGACTTGGCACCATGAAGACAGTCTATGAGAGGCTATTGGTAAAGCCTAGTTACAGCAGTGTTTGGGGAATGCCAGTTCCGCGCAATGACCACCAAGGACAGCAGCAGCAGTGGAGTACAGGCATCTGGAGCCCAGAAGACAAGATGTGTGCTACAAAGGGCAGAGCTGGAGAAGTGACCCAAGCCCTTGGAGGAATCCAGAAGATCGTGAGTAGATCCCAGACATTGGTTTTGCTTTTGATTGTGACTGTGCCTTGCTGTTTTTCCCTCTTGAAGGAAGAACGTATTTTAGTGGAGCCTACAGTTAAAACACCTTGAATTTTAAAAGACATTGGACATTTTAAATAGATTGAACTTTTAGTAACAACTGTGGGAATTTAGATATTGGAGATTAATAAGAAAGTAAGGGTTGAGGCTTAATAGTGATGTGTTTGTGTGTCAAGTTGACAAGGAGTCAATTGTACTGGCTGGTTTTGTGTGCCAACTTGACACAGGCTGGAGTTATCACAGAGAAGGGAGCTTCAATTGGGGAAGTGCCTCCATGAGGTCCAGCTGTGGGGCATTTTCTCAATTAGTGATCAAAGGGGTAGGGCCCCTTGTGGGTGGTGCCATCCCTAGGCTGGAAGTCTTGGGTTCTATAAGAGAGCAGGCTGAGCAAGCCAGGGAAATCAAGGCAGCAAGGAACATCCCTCCATGGCCTCTGCATCAGCTCCTGCTTCCTGACCTGCTTGAGTTCCAGTCCTGACTTCCCTCTGGTGATAAACAGCAATGTGGAAGTAAGCTCTATAAACCCTTTCCTCCACAACTTGCTTCATGGTCATGATGTTTGTGCAGGAATAGAAACCCTGACTAAGACACCTGTCAAGACTATTTATTGGGGGAAAGTTCCTACCATGTGTTCAGACTGCACTGGTTTTATTCTCTAGGAAAATGTTGCATTTTTCCATTTTGGTTTCTGTGTTTCCCTGGTCCTCTGCTCATAGTATATACATTCCTTCAGGGCCGTGTTTGTCTCCTTTAGGAGTTCTCTTCTAATAAAGCTAAGATGTCCCCCAAAGTAATTTCCACTGGGTTCTGATATGCTGAAAAGCCTTCTATCATCTTCTTGGTCTATTTGGTTTATACCAAGATAACACTTGAAATTGATCTTGTACACAAATTAATTTTAATTGTTAATTAAATATTTTTATATTATCTTTTTTATGGGTGTGTGTCCTAGTCTACATCTATATTGCTGTGATAAGACACTGGCCAACACCGACATTTGGAGGACACAATTTATTTAGCTTACATCATCAAGTGAAATGAAGGCAGTAATGAAGACCAAAGAGTATGATCCTCTGGCTCACTCAGTGACTTTCCTTCTACAAGCTGGACAACCTTCTTGAAATGGTACCAACAACATGGGCTGGCCCTTCAACACCAAGTAGCAATTACGAAATTTCCTACAGATATGGCTACAGGTCAATCCAATGGAGGCAATTTCTCAATTTCTCTTCCCAAAGGTGTCAAGTTGATAACTGTAGCTACTTATATGAAATATCTTTCCTTTGCATTTCCTAATACTACATATTTTTCATATTTATGTTGACTATTTATTTACAATTATATTATTTTGTGAAGTAGCCATTCTTTTGCTTGTTTTTATGTGCAGTTATATGGATTTTTTTGTCTGTTTGTAGACATGTTTATATATTTGTAATATAAATTATCACATACATATATCTATAAAGAGACCAACAAGGTGATTTTTATCTGTGACTTTTAATTTTCATTTTATGACTAGTGATTTTGCTGAAATCCAATTTATCATTTTTAATGTTTAATAATTTTTATTCTCTTTAAGACTCTGTCTGCTAGAGAGATGGCTCAGCAGTTAAAAGCACTGTGACTTATCTAGAGAACTACAGTTCAGTACTCAACATCCACATGGAGTGTTATGCATGTTTATAATATATATATATATATATATATATATATATATATATATATATATATATAATTTT
>JADRCD010166294.1:143-17726 GCA_019843815.1 Montemys delectorum
GAAAGAAAGAAAGAAAGAAAGAAAGAAAGAAAGAAAGAAAGAAAGAAAGAAAGAAAGAAAGAAAGAAGAAAGGAAGGAAGGAAAGAAACAGAAAAGATAATCACCAATGAAGTGATTCCTAATGATATTCTGTGATCCTCATAGACATACCCAATTGTCATTAATTAGAGGCTTCTTCCATCAGATAATGAGAGAAGATCATGAAGACATTCATAGTTCTTGAAATTGTGTCTAAGGGAGAGGAACGGATAGTAGGAGCCAGAGATGTCAAAGACACAAGGAGAACACAGCCCGCAAAATCAACAAATCAGGGCCATAGGAGCTCACACAGACTAGAGTGGCAAACATGGAACCTGCATGGGTTTGTATTAGGTCCTTTACATACAAACTGTAGTTGTTTAGCTTGAGTTTTTTGAGACTCCTAACAGTGGGAATGAGGTTATCTCTTGCTCTTTGGCCTGCATTATTACCTTCTTCTCCTTACTTGGTTTCCTTATCCAGCCTTGACATGAGAATTTGTGCCTAATCTCACTACATCTTGTTTTATCATGTTCATTTGATATCACTGAGAGATCTGCTCTTTTCTTAAAAGAAAGTGAGGAGTAATTAATCTGGGGTAAACTAAAAGATGTGGGAGACAAGAAAAGTGAAGGTAGGGGAGGCTGGAGTTAGATATATGAGTGAAGAATAAAGAAGAAGAAAAACAGAAAAAAAGAGAACAACACTCCAGGCAATGTCAACAAAAAGGCCTTCCAGGAACATTTTGAAGACTTCTGTGAAGAGAGGAGAGAGAGGAGTGAGGGAGAGACAGAGACAGAGAATGAGAAAGAGAGACAGAGAGACAGAGAGAGTAGGTCCATGGTCCCAACACTGCTACTGAGGCTGCAGCTGTGCGCTAGTCAGTTAAAAGGAAGCAATGAATAATGATGAGATATTTTACAATAGGAATGAGAAAATAGGCCAGTTATGACCATATGGAGAGAAAGAAAGGAGAAGGAGAGGAGAAGAGAAGGAGAGAGAGATAAAGGAGAGGAAGAAATCAAGAGAGAAAACAAGAGAGACAGGGGAGAGCAAGAAAAAGTGTGGGGCAAGAGAGGAAGAAGTCAAGGACAAAATGCAAGAGAGAGAGGAAGAAGGCGAGAGTAAGGAAGAAGACAAGAGAGAGAGGAAGGCAAGAGAGCAAGAGAAGAAGAAAGGAAGCAAGAGAGAGGTGAGGGGTGAACTGTCCCTTATATTGTGTAACACATGCATATCTGTAATTCTCATACCTTTAATCCTTCTAGATAGGGTCTTATACATTTTGGGGTGGATTGGGATCTGACAGAAGATGCTTGCAGATGTAGAGTGGCTTGAGCTGATTCACCTATCTGACTGACTTGTCAGGGTTATCTCCATGGGGTGCTGTGGTCAACTGACAGAGGCCTAATTAGGGAGCAGGGAAGCACATAACATCCTTTAGCATGAGGTTCCACAGCTTCCAAACCCATTCAACCTTGTCAAGTTTCTTGGTACAGTTCACTGCCCCATGCCTCCTCTTCATTCTCATAATAAGCAAGACAGCTTGCCTGATATTCCATTCTGTAACCATCAGAGGCTGACTGGGCATCTATTGGAAATGATATAATTTGCCTCCCTCACAAGCCATTGAGTATTGCCTGCTTAAGGAATGAGTCCTACCCCATGTTTTCCTGGGTCTGTTATTGTTTATAAGGGATAAGCTTATGGGTAGGATGTTGATCAAGGTTTAAAAAATTGTGGGAGGTGATAAATGCTTCTATTACAGGTAAAGAATTTGTTGCCCAGAAAGAGACATACACAAGGCCACATATTTGGTGGCTTACCCAGTGGGAACAGATCTCGAATATTCAGGTTGTGGCTTAAGGGAAATTTTGCACATCTCTTCTCTGTTATGAAGTGAATGAGGATCCTCAGGAATAAATGTGGTTCCAGAACTCTTAGAATCACTCTTCCTGATCTGGTCCCAATTTGGACCAAGCTCTTGAGTTTACAACCCAGAAGACTGCTATTTTACTTGTAAATTATTGTTAGTGGTGTGCATTAACTATACAAAGTAATGGATTTCATTGCAGAATTTCATATGTACAGTGCCCTGGTATCCTATTTACCCACTCTATTACCCTTTCCATCTGTCTTTCCCTTCTTTGCATTCCTAATAGTGTGACTTTTACACCTAGCATTTTTCTCTACAAACATGCAATACTTATATTTATAAAACAGATTAACTTTGCTTAATATTACAATCTTTTTCTGGATCCATTTTTCCACAGGGGAATGTATTTTACAATTTTTATGTCTGAATAAAACTCTCACGTTGGGATGATCACTAGAATGTCTTTCTTTCAAACTCTTCTTCATTTTTGTCCCTGCAGTTCCTTTAGGTAGGAACAATTCTGGATCAGCGTTTTTGAATGTGGGATGACAACCCCATTGCTTCTCTTGATGGCCTGTCTTTCTACTGGAGGTGGACTCTACAAGTTCCCTCTCCCCACTATTGGGCGTTTCATCTAAGGTCTCATCCTATGAGCCCTGGGAGTATCTCACTTTCCGTGTCTCTGGTGCTTTCTAGAGAGTCCTCTACATCCTATACACCCCCAAGGTTGCATATTTCCATTCACTCTGCTGGCCCTCAGGGCTTCTGTACTGTACACCCCTGCCCATATATGATCATGTTCTCCTTTTCCTCCCTCCTTCTCTCCCACCTTGGTGTCTTCCTCCCTCTGCCTCCTATGACTGTTTTCTTCTCTCTCCCAAGTGGGATTGAAGCATCCTAATTTGGGCCTTTCCACATATTAACCTTATTGAGTTCTGTGGATTGTATCCTATGAATTTTATTATTTTGGCTCTATCCATTTATTAGTAAGTACATACCATGCATGTCTTTTTGGGTCTCAGTTAGCTCATTCAGGATGATATTTTCTAATTCTATCCATTTACCTGAAATTTCATGATGTACCTGTTTATAATAGCTTAATAGTATCCAATTGTGCAAATGTACAACATATTGTGCATCCATTCTTCTGGTGAGGGAAATCTGGGTTGTTACCAGCTTCTCACTATCACACAAAAAAGCTGCTATAAACATGGTAAAGTATGTACTCCTGTGTCATGGTGAGGCATCTTTTGGATATAAAATCAAGCATGGTACTGCTGGGTCTTTAGGTAGGTCTATTTCCAATTTTCTGGGGAAAACAAATAATCTTTTCCAGATTGATATTCAGAATGGTTGTATCAGTTTGCAATCCCACCAGCAATAGAGGAGTGTTCCTCTTCCTCCACATCCTCACCAACATGTGCTATCACCTGATTGGTTTAAGGTAGAATCACATGGACATTTGATTTGTGTTTCCCTGATCACTAAGGACTTTGAACATTGCTTTAAGTGATTCTTAGCCATTCATGATTCCTCTGCTGTGAATTCTCTGTCTAGTTCTATACATCATTTATAAACTGGGTTGTTAGGTTTTTTTGGAGGTTAGCCGCCATGAGTATTTTACATATTTTGGATATTAGTGCTCTATCTGATCTGGAGTTAGAGAAGATTTTACCCCAACTGATTATGTCCTTTCCCTTACAGAATCTTTTCAGTTTCATGAGGTCCCATTCATCAATTCTTGATCTTAGTGTCTGAGCCATTGGAGTTCTGTATAGGAAATATCACTTTTTAACAATGAGTTTGAGGCTCTTTTCGACTTTCTCTTTGATTAGATTCAGTGTATCTCATTTTATTAAGATCTTTGAACCATTTGGACTTGAGCTTTGTGCAAGATGAGAAATAAAGATTTATTTTTATTTTTCTACACACTGACTGTCAGTTAGACTAACACCATTTATTGAAGTAGCTTTCTTTTGTCCATTGTATATTTTTGGCTTCTTTGTAAAAAATCAAGTGTCTGTAAGTATGTGATTTTATTTTGGGTCTTCAATTTTATTCCATTGATTGAAGTGTCTGTCTCTGTACCAATGTCATATGTTTATTATCACTATTGTTCTGTAGTATAGCTTGTGGTCAGTGTGCATGATTCCCCCAGAAGTTCTTTTACTGGTAAAAATTGTTTTCTCTGTCCTCGTTTTTTTTTTCTTTGTTGTTGTTGTTTTTCTATATGAAATTGAGTATTGCTTTTTTATCTCATTGAAGACTTACATTGGGATTTTGATGGGAATTGCAATGAATCGGTGAATTGCTTTTGATAGGATGTCCATTTTTATTATGTTAATTCTACCATCTGTAAACATTGGAGATCTCTCCATTTTTCTGAGGCCTTCTTCAGTTTCTTTCTGGGGAAACTTGAAGTTCTCATCATAAAAATCTTTCGCCACATCCTCGCCAGCATCTGTTGTCACCCGAGTTGTTGATCTTAGCCATTCTGACTGGTGTGATGTAGAATCTCAGGGTTGTTTTGGTTAGCATTTCCCTGATGACTAAGGATGTTAAACATGTCTTTAAGTGCTTCTCAGACATTCAACATTCCTCATTTGGGAATTTTTTGTTTAGCTTTGTATAACATTTTTAATAGGATTATTTGTTTCTCTGGAGTTTAACTTCTTGAGTTCTTTTTATACATTAGATATAGCCCTCTCTCAGATATATGATTGGTAAAAATCTTTTCCCAATCTGTTGGTTGCTACTTTGTCCTATTGACAGTGTTCTTTGCCTTACAGAAGCTTTGCAAATTTTAGAGAGGTACCATTTGTCTATTCTTGATCTTAGAGCATAAGCTATTGGTGTTCTGTTCAGGAAAATTTTCCCTATGCCCATGTGCTCGAGGCTCTTTTCCACTTTCTCCTCTATTAGCTTCAGTATTTCTGGTTTTATGCACAGGTCCTTGATCCACTTGGACTTCAGCTTTGTACAAGGAGATAAGAATGGAGTAATTTGCATTCTTCTACGTGCTGACTGCCAGTTGAACCAGCACTATTTGTTGAAATACTGTCTTTTTTCCACTGGATGGTTTTAGATCCTTTGTCAAAGATCAAGTGACCATAGGTGTGTGTGTTCATTGTTGGTAGGATTGCAAGCTGGTACAACAACTCTGGAAATCAGTTTAGCTGTTCCTCAGAAAACTGGATATAGTAGTACCTGAGGACCCAGTAAAACCACTCCTGGGTATATACTTAGAAGATCCTCCAGCATGTAATAAGCACACATGCTCCACTATGTTCATAGCAGCCTTATTTATAATAGCCAGAAGCTGGAAACAACCCAGATGTCCCTCAACAGAGGAATGAATATAGAAAATGTGGTACATTTACACAATGGAGTACTACTCAGCTATTATAAACAATGACTTCATGAAATCCTTAGGCACATGGATGGAACTAGAAAATATTCTCTTAAGTGAGGTAACCCAATCACAAATTAACACACATGCTATGCACTCACTGATAAATGGATATTACCCCAGAAGCTAGGAATACCCAAGAAACAATTCACAGACCACACAAAACTCAAGAAGAAGGAAGACCAAAGTGTGGATACTTTGGTCCCTCTTGTAAGGAGGAACAAATTACCCATGGAAGGAGTTATGGAGACAAAGTGTAAGGCAAAGACTAAAGGGAAGGCCATCCAGAGACTGGCCCACCTGGGGATCCATCTCGTATACAGTCAGCAAACACAGACACTATTGTGGATGCCAACAAGTGCTTGCTGACAGGAGCCTGATATAGCTGTCTCCTGAGAGGCTCTGCCAGTGCCAGACAATTACAGAAGTGGATGCTCTCAGCCAACCATTGGAATGAGCATAGGGTCCCCACAGGAGGAGCTAGAGAAAGGACCCAAGGAGCTGAAGGGTTTTCAACCCCATAGGAGGAACAACAATATGAACTAACCAGTACTCCCAGAGCTCTCAAGGACTACACCATCAACCAAAGAGTACACATTGAGGGGCTCATGGCTCCAGCTGCATATTGAGAAGAGGATGGCTTTGTTGGTAATCAAAGGGAGGAGAGGCCCTTGGTCCTGCGAAAGCTCTATGCTCCAATATTAGAGAATACCAGGGACAGGAAGTAGTAGGGGCTAGTTGGTGGGCAGGGTGTGTGAGAAGGAGATAGGGAATTTTCAGAGGGGGAACCAGGAAAGGGGATAATATTTGAAATGTAAATACAAAAATATTTATAATAATTTTTTTTGAAAAATGTTTTACTTGTGTTACTAGAGTTGCTCAAAGATATTTTATATTATTAGTGACTATTGTGAAGGTTGTTGTTTCCTAATTTCTTTCTCAGTTTGTTTATCATTTGTATAAAGAAAGAATACTGATTTGTTTGAGTTAAATTTATATCTAGCAACTTGCTAAGTTGTTTATCAGCTGTAGAAGTTCTCTCATAAAATTTTGGGAGTTGTTTATGTATACTATCATATCATCTGCAAAGAGTGATATCTTGACTTATTCTCTGACAATTTGTACTCACTTGATCTCCTTTTGTTGTCTTCTTGCTCTAGCTAGAACTTCATGTACTATATTGAATAGATAGGAGGAAAGTGGGCAGTCTTGTTTTGTCCCTGATTTTAATGGGATTGTTTCAAGTATCTCTCCATTTAATTTGATATTCACTGTTGATATTCTGTATATTGCTTGTATTATGTTTAGATACGTGCCTTGAATTACTCATCTATCAATACTTTTAACATGAGGGGTGTTGTATTTTGACTGATGCTTTTTCAGAATCTAATAAGATGATCAAGTAATTTTTTTCTTTAAATTGGTTAACATAATGGATCATGTATGTGGATTTTCATATATTAAACTAGCCTTGCATCCCTGGGATGAAGTCAACTTGATCATGATGAATGATGGTTTGGATATGTTCTTGGATTCGTTTTGCTTGAATTTTATTGAGTATATTTGCATCAATGTTCATAAGCAAAATTGGCTGAAATTCTCTTTTTTGGTGCCTCCTTGTGTACTTTTGGTATCAGAGTAATTTTGGCTTTATAAAATGAATTAGGTAGTGTTCCTTCTGCTTCTATTTTATGGAATCATTTGATGAGTGTTGGCCTTAGCTCTTCTTTGAAGGTATGATACAATTCTGCACTAAAGCCATCTGGCCTTGAACATTTTTTGGGAGTTTTTTAATAACTTCCTCTGTATCATTATGGGATATAGGCCTGTTTAGATAGTTTATCTGATCTTAATTTATACTTGGTACCTGGTATCTAGCTAGAAAATCATCCATACCATCTAGATTTTCCAGTTATGTTGAGCATAGGCGTTGTAGTAGGATCTGAATTTCCTTAGTTTCTGTTGTTATGCTCACTTTTCATTTCTAATCTTATTAATTTGGAAACTGTCTTTATGCCTTTTAGTTAGTTTGGCTATGGGTTTATCTAAAGAGAAGTTTTATGTGTAAAACTCCCCAAAGAAGTGCAAATAGACATGGGATAGGATTTGTGATGGGTATTATTGGTTGTAACTCTGTATGTCTGGATGTAACCAAAGTTCAAAAGAGGACACACCTGTGAGCATTTCTTCCTAATTTGAAGCATGAAGATCCACTTCTAATCCAGATCTTTGAATTATGAAATCAGGTCTACAATCTGCATTTTGTTCCACAAAAACACCTTTGATCTGGATTACATTTTCTGTAGGAAGCTTTTATAAGGATATGGTGGGGGGAAGCTTTTCCTTTTTGTCTACTTGCCCTTGTCCTGATAATAAGTACAATTCTTTACTGCCATGAGAGACTACTTCATTGATATTTCAGCATCTGCTCCCAACCAAAAGAGATATCCAGGTTCATGAGCTTAACAAATAGTAAGTTCATAGACTCTCAGTTCATAGACAGCCATTTTCAGACTAGCTGAACCATAAATATAAGTCAATCAAATAAATCTTATTTATTTAGTTAGATTCATACTGTAAGTTCTGTTACTCCAGAGAATCCTCATCAATGAAACTCTGAAGAACAACATCCATGGGATATCAAGGAATTATTGTGATAGTTGGGAAGTTATGGTTGGCAACTGAACCTGATGTCTACAGCATTTGAGGTTAAGTTGAGAGCACATGGTGAACTAATTCCTTGGATTATAATCTTTTGTTTCTTGTTCAATTCAGCCAATGGAGACACAAAAATTGGTGACAGTAGTTGAGAGTGAATGGACACAACAGACCTGAGATAAGTAGAGCAGACGTATCTCTACCAACATGACATTCTTTGATATCAGGGACACAGTCCAGAGACCACTCGAGCTCCAGAATGTCAGGGTTTCTGGAGAACTGTAATGAGAAAAAACATTCTATAGGAATATATGGCAATATGACTCCACATCAGATCCAGAGAATAAAACTAGTTATTCACTAGGTAGTTTCTCAGATATCCTCAGCCCTATTCTACTTTTCCTGTGTGTTTCTTCCATTGTTCTTGTTAGTATCAACCTTTAACTTAACTGCACATTTTGATGGTTGATCTTTGTTGATGATCCCTGGATATCTCTGCCTCATTGAGAAACTAGCAAAAGAGTATGTATTCCCAGGGATGATGACACTCTAAATTTAGAGGGAAAAATTTTAGTTCTAAACCAGGAGAATCAAAGTATTTGGAAGGCTGACACCTGTATAGGAGGGTCAGTGCCTGAAAAATCAAGGCTGAATTAGGGAAATGCCAGGCAAGGAGAATCAAGAGAACTAAGCTTTCACTTGCTGGCTGGGTCAACTCAGGGTCCTCAGGTGTTTCTGGGGATTAGTGTCCTTACTGATTAGATATTGTTTCCCCTCCAAGGGCTAGATCCATTAAGTAGAAATCTAAACATGGTAGAAAAAGTTCTCCTGCTCCTATTTTTCTAAAATAGCCAAAGTCCACTGTTCTCCAAAGATGATTGGTAGAGATAATTTGGAGCCATTGACTCAAGGGTCCTTCACTGAAGAAGCTCATGAGAGGAAGCATAAAAGGCTATGTAACAACTCGAGCTTCCTAAGGGAGCCCCATGGATGCACAATTAATAAATATCTTCACAGATATTGTCCAGCTATCCCCATCCCCTTCTTTCCAGAGTTGATGGGAAGGGAAATATTATTATCTTCTTACCCAGCTACCAATACCATATTTTAGGGTAACTGCTTAGAGTAAGAAACAGTAATGCACTCTGATAAGTGGTTATTAGCCCAGAAGTTTGGAATACAGGAAGAACGACCCACAAACCACAAGAAACTTAAGAAGAAGGAAGACCAAAAGGTGGACATTTCATTCCTTCTTAAAAAGGGGAATCAAACACCCACAGTAGGGGTGGCAGAGATTAACTATGGAGCAGAGACGAAAGGAAGGACAAGCATATAGCTATTTTCTGAGAGGTTCTGACAATACTTGACTAATACAGATGTAGAATCTCACAACCATTCATTGAACTGAGTACACTGTCCCCAATGAAGGAGTTAGAGAAAGGTTCTACGGAGCTGAAGGGTTTGCAGCCCCATAGGACAAACAACAATTACTAACTAGTACCCTCAGAGCTCCCAGGGACCCAATCACCAATCAAGTACTATACAGGGTGGGACTGGATGTTCTGGCAGCATGTATATAGTAGAGGATTGCAAATTTGATCATCAATAGGAGGAAAGGACCTCGGCCTTGTGAAGGATTTGTGCCCCAGTGTAGAGGAATGCAAAGGCCAATAAGTGAGAGAAGGAGGGGTGACAGGCATGGTGAGGGGGGAGGCAAAAGGGGTTTGTTCTTGTTGTATTTGTTTGTTTGTTTTTTGGAGGGGAATCTGGGAAAGGGAAAATTTACATGTAAAAAAGAAAATATCTAATTAAAAAAAAGAAACAGGAATGCAGTATTAACTCAGAAATGGATTGGTAAGCACAAATACTCATTTTTTCACACTCTAGAGTTCCACTATTACTCCCTAGACATAGAAAAGTTCCAGAAAAACTTTTGATTGAATATACTTCTATTAAAAGACTTTATGGGCAGAGCTCAGGGAAAATGGGCTGTGCCAAGGTTGGAAATGGCTGGCATTTTGAGGGAAGACCAGCTGCTTTTGCTACAGTTATGAGGTTCTCATTAATAGACAAATCATGGAAACTCACACTCAAAAGGAGGGTGTATTAGATGTGGATATGGTGACAGGTATACACTAGAAAATCAAAGAACAGAGATGACTTGCTGGTGGTCATTTCATTATGATGATATGTGGGACTTGAGTTTCAAACAAGAAGAAGCTTTTCTGGGGCTCCGGCCATTGAAAAGGACAAGTATATGAGACAGAAACATCATGGAGGACACTGGCATGCAGATAAACTTTATTTTTCCCATCCAACAGCTCCACAAATAAGGTTTTAAAAGATGACATTCATTTCATCTTTGATTGGGCAAGTGCAAAGTGGATTTGCCTTCTGATTACTTGCTGTGGCAATGGCTATTGTCATCCTTTATGATGCCTTACTCATGCCTTGGACTGTGACCATGGCCATGTGAGGATATTTGCTCATGGAATTCCTTATGTTCATTCCTCAAGACTCTGTCCACCAGGTCTACAAGTTCATCAAAGCTCACCTGACCATCTTCATTTGTGTCAAGGTCATCCATCATGTATTTCATGGTTTTCTAGTCCTTTTTCTCTTTCTGTAAATAGAAAACATATAATTGGCCTTTTGGTTTCTGTCTGCGCCCAGAGCTAATCCTGTGCCTCAGTACCCCATACCCAAATACCAACAGGATACAGCTAGTTTCCCAGGAGTGATGGCACACCTGTAAGCACAGGTAAGAGCACCAATTCTGCTTCAGGGATTGTCCCAGAGACCTGAGAACACAGGAACTTAGAGACAGGATCCTTCTGTTATCTGCATCCACAACTGTTCTGTGACACAGAGCTCTATACCCAAATACCACCAGAAGAGAGCTGGTCTTGCAGTAGCGCTGGCATTCTTGTGAGCACAGATAACACCACCACTTCTGTTCAAATTCCTGGTCCAAGAGGGACCAGCCCAGAGTCATTAGGACACTGCAATGTAGAGCTGACCCTATGCTACAGCTCTCCATGTGGAAATTGATCCAGGAGAGAAATGTTCTCCCAGGAGTACTGACTCACAGACATGTAGGAGGGAAAAGCCACTGTTAGACACAGCAAAAACAACTAACACCAGAGATATCCAGATGGAAAGAGGCAAGGGCAAGATAATAAGCAATAGAAACCGAGACTACTTGGCATCCTTGGAACCCAATTCTCCCACCACAGCAAGCCCTGGGTACCCCAACACACTAGATTAGCAAGACTCTCATTTAAAATCACATCTCATGATTATAGAGGACTTTAAGAAGGACACAAATAACTCCCTTAAGGAAATACAAGGGAACTCCCTTAAAGAGGAAACACAAAAATTCCTTAAAGAATTATGAGAAATTAACTGGAGAGAGCACACTTGAAAGCTCTAGAACAAAAAGAAGCAAAATACACCCAAGAGGAATAGAAGTCAGGAAATAATCAAACTCAGGGCTGAAATCAACCAAGTAGAAACAAAAGTAGCTATACAAAGGATCAACAAACCCAAGAAATGGTTCTTTGAGAAAAATCTTCATTTACTCCTTTCTTTTTTCATTTTCTTTCTTTCTTCTTGCGTTACTTGTCTCCTTTGTTCCTCCTCTCTTTCCATCTTTTGTTTTTCCTTGTTTTTATTAAATATAGTCTAACAAGGAGTCAAACTGAAAAATGAAATTTAATTTGAGAAAATATGTCCATCAGATTATCTAGTAGGCAAAAGTTCATTGACTATTTTCTTGACTGATGATTTACTATTGCAAGTGCCATCCCTGAACAGATGGAATAAGAAATCAGTCTGCATGAGATAGTAATCCTATTCCTTCATGAGCTCTTCTTCAGTGCCTGTCTCCAAGTTCATGTTTGATTTCTTGTCCTCACCACTATTCATAAGATATGAGGTGAAATAAATGTTTTCCTCTCCCAAAAGAAAAAAGAAAAAAGAAAATATATAATTGGTAGTCTTGGCTATTGGCACAGAAAAGAACTAGGGAGTCAGGTGAGTGATCATATGGGAAACCTAGGGGATCAATTTAAACATACTAATGGTAGACAGAGTGCTTATGGTGGAGGTGATAGTAAGCTTGTGCTAAACACTTTCCAATTTGTTCCAGAGACTGCAGTCTATATGGAACACTAGGTCTATAGCACTTAAAAGGTCAGGGAATTATATGTTTGTCTAGAAATGTTCTGCTTTGGTCCCCAGAACACATGAGAATGAAATCTGCTCTGAAGAGGATCTTAGGAGTCTAGGCTTCAGAAAGATGTGTGGGGTATATAGGTTGTAAGAAGCATACAAATTCAGACTTGACTTATAGGAATATGCACCATCCTCCATATAGTAAGGAGACATTCAGTAAACCAGATGCATGAGATCATGGTGGAGTAGAGGAAGGTATAGGTGTTACTGATCTCAAAAGATGTAATAAAGCCTGAGGGAGAGTAATGTGAAGTAGGATTATCCAGGTGTAGCAGCGAGTACCAACTAATTGCAAGTCTTTGTTGTACTCACTGGCTGACACAGGCTAAAGTCCTTTCCATTACCCAATTATCCCATCTTCAAGATCAGTACTTCCTGTTCTATGATACTGATTTGGACTGGGATTTGAGAAAACTGTTAAAATCAATGTAGGATGCATAGAGAGGAGAGACTTGCCTCAAGAGTCTCTTGTGTACTTCCTGTCTTCCTGAAGGAAGCACGTTGTTTTCCTGAGATCCTCATGTATGAGGAGTTCTTTGTCTGCAATATTTCCTACAGTGACATTTCTCGACTTTAACTGGTCCTCTAATAGGCCTGGATACCAGCCTACTGCGCTAAGCATAGTAGACTGACACTGGGACTTATCTTATGTATCTTATTCACTTCTTTACAGGACTCTATTGGCTTTCATTTGAATACAGAAGAGAAAAACTTTTCAAATAAATCCTTTTTACTGAGAACTGACTGGTCATTTCTTGAGCAGAAGGAAATATTGATATCTGACAGTGTTTCCTGCATGTGGGTTTTGTACTTATTTCTCTCCACATGATCTAAAGTTCTGAATTATCTACCCTAGTTTCTCAAATCTAATGTGACTCTCTGTAGAGGCTTAATGTCCCTCAGCTTCCTGTTAAGGACTAGCCTCAAGTCTATTACCATAACTGTAGTATCAGCTCAAATGTCACCATCTTAGTAAGGGAATTCTCTTTAGTCCACTCTCTAATCCACTCTCTAATGCTCCAATCAACATAGACCACCCATAGTACTCTATCTCATCCTCCTCTGCACTCCCAGTATACTGTTTTATCTGTTTTCTGAATGTTGTGTTTCCATCACCAATATTGTCACTTTCAGGTTTGCCTACACAATAGTCTGCCCAGAACACAGCTTCACATATCACAAATATTTTCTTCCTGATTATCTGTGACTGAATTTTCATACCTCCAGTGAGAGAGTCCTTGCTGTATCTATGTGGAAGGGGTAGGAATTTTATCTCTAATTATTGTAGACTGAACTCCCCTCTCTTACTAATCAAGACTTAACTTGAAGGAGTTTGGCATATTATTATCTACCAGGTCTTTGAATTCCTTCTGGCTCAGGGATCTGGGTTTCCTCCTTCCTGGAGTATTGGTGGAAGGTTTTGATGATGTTCTCCATGGCTTGTTCCATCTGTGACTTTTATGGCTGTTTAATTTTTTCACTCTTTTAATCTTTGTGAGTCAAATGTACCAGGAAAGGAAAGGTCTTTCAAGCATACTAATTCTGTCTGTACACTCTATCAGGCTAGAAAGGGGCTGGACATACACAATACAAGAAAGGATAGGTTGCCACTTGGTGGGAACCATCTGTCATGCATGTGTGAGAAATGTACTTTAGGCAATATAAAGAATGCTAAAATAAAATAATTTTATAGTAAGAAACTTTCAGGAAGTTGAAAGAAGCTACAATGCTCCCAAGGTAAAGAAAGTTGAAGCCAGTAGTATGAAAAATGTCATGAAGATGAGGGAAGGAAAGAAATGAAAGGAAGGCTCCCAACTAGGGAAGCCAGGCTCATTACCAAAGTTGAAAGGCCACACAGTGTTTGACAAAGTAAAGCAGGTCCAGCATTTAAAAGCTGCCAATGCTGGGCATACATCCCCCTTATCCCAGGAATGACTACATCACACATGAACAGTATGCAGTGGAGAGAATTGGGGAAGACAAAGCTCTGTTGATGGAATACTATTATAAGAATCTAGAAAGTGGAGACTGGTCTTCACAGGAATTTTTACCAACATGGTCCAAGAATTCAAAACCAATACTCCCAGGATCTTCTCACCTGACCATCAGGAGCAGTTACCTGGATTCCAGTGACTCCAGTCTTTAAACTTGACTTCATTTTTATCATCTAAGTCTACCTTGATACAGATGTGTTTGGTTTACTTGGAAACAATTTGCATGGTTGAAATTGCAGAAACAAAATTTACACAACAATTTGGTGAGGGGCAGAGTTGACTCTCCAGACCCCTTCCACACACAGAAACAGCTTGACTCCTGTTCTGGCTGGTTTTTGTGTCAAGGTGACACAGGCTGTTATCACAGAGAAGGAAGTTTCAGTTGGGGAAGTGCCTCCATGAGATCCAGCTGTGGAGCATTTTCTCAATAGGTGATCAAGGGGGTAGGGCCCATTGTGGGTGGCGCCCTTCCAGGGCTAGAAATCTTGGGTTCTATAAGAGAGCAGGCTGAGCAAGCCAGGGGAAGCAAGCCAGTAAGGAACATCTCTCCATGGCCTCTGCATCAGCTCCTACTTCCTGACCTGCATCATTTCCAGTCCTGACTTCCTTTGGTGATCAACAGCCATGTGGAAGTAACCTAAATAAACCCTTTCCTCCCCAACTTGCTTCTCGGTCATGAATTTTGTGCAGGAATAGAAACCCTGAGTAAGACAACTCCCAAGTACTCTGACACAAACAGGCTCACAGTTGAGACACCCCTTCCCACTCCAATACCTAGCTTAACTCGGACCCCCATGAAGCCAAGCAGAGGCTAACATTATTCATCCTGCACTGCAGGAGACACATCTTCCTTCCAACTCACAACATGGCTTGGGACAGAGGTGATGCTCCAGACACCCTCCCACACAGAGGCAGCCCCCCAACCAGGCTCACAGGGGGCACAAAATACAGTGAGAGACAAGATCAGTTAACACCTGAGATAACCAGATGGTGAGAGGTAAGCACAATACTATAAGCAACAGAAACCAATTCCCCTTAGCAGCATCAGAACCCAGCAGTCCCAACACAGCAAGCCCTGGATACCCTAAAATACCTGACAAGCAAGACTCTCACCAAAAGTTACTTCTCATGGAGATGCTAGAGGACCTTATGGAAGACATAAGTAATTTCATTAAAGAAATACAGGAGAATACAGGTAAACAGGTAGAAACCCTTAAAGAGAAAACACATGACACCCTTAAAGAAATGCAAGAAAACACAAAGAAACAGGTGAAGGAATTGAGCAAAACAATACAGTATATAAAAATGGAAATAGAAACAATATAGAAATCGTATTGGAGACAAACCTGGGGATACAAACCCTAGAAAGAAAGCAGGAGTAATAGATACAAGCATCAAAAACAAAATACAAGAGACTGAAGAGAGAATCTCAGGCATAGAAGATACCACATAAGACATTGACACAGTATTCAAAGAAAATACAAGCTGCCAAAAACTCCTGAACCAAAACATTCAGGAAATTCAGGCCACAATGAAAAGATCAAATCAAAGAATATTAGTTATAGAAGATAGTGAAGATTCCCAACTCAAAGAACTAGTAAACATCTTCAACAAAGTCATAGAAGAAAACTTCCCAAACCTAAAGTAAGAGATGCCCATAAACTTAAAAGAAGCCTACAAAATGCCAAAGATCTTGGACAGATGTCACATACACCTAAAGAGAACACAAATGCCAGCCCAGGCTACTATACCCAGTAAAACTCACCATAGATGGAGAAACCAAGATATTCCATGACAAAATGAAATTTCAACAGTATCTTCCCTCTAATCCAACCCTATAAAAGATAATAGAAATAAAATGCCAACACAAATAGTTAAACTATACCCAAGAAAAACAAAGAAAATAATCTTCTCACAAGAAACCTAAAAGAAAAAAAAATGACACAAATATAATAGCACCAATTAAAACAAAAATAACAGGAAATAACAGTCATTGCTCTTTAGTAGCTCTCAACATAAATGGATTCAATTCCCCAATAAAAGGACATAGACTAAGAGACAAGATACATAAACAGGACACAGCTTTTGTTGCCAGGAAACACACATTAGTGACAAAGACAGACACTACCTCAGAATAAAACACTGGAAAAAATTTTTCCAAGCAAATAGTCCCAAGAAACAAGCTGGAGTATTCATTCTAATATCCAATATAATAGACTTTCAACCAAAAGTTATGCAAAAAATATGAGAAAGGACACTTCATACTTATATAAATAAAAAATTCACCAAGATGAACCCTCAATTCTGAACATCTACACCATGAAAGCAAGGGCAAGCACATTTGTAAAAGAAATGTTAATAAAACTCAAATACACATTGAACCTTACACCATAATACTGGGAGACTTCAACACCCAAATCTTACCAATGAACAGATCAAGGAAAAATAATTTAAACAAAGACACAATGAAACTAAAAAAAAATTATGAGCCAAATGGATTTAACATAACTATAGAACATTTCACCTTAAAACAATACAACATATCTCTTCGCAGCAACTCCTGGTACCTTCTACAAAATTGACCATAAAACTGAACACAAAAAAGCTTCAACAGATACAAGAAGATTATAATAATACCATCCATCCTATCATATCCCAATGAAAAAAGGGCAGTTTTCAATAGCAACAAAAACTACAGAAAGGCCACATACTCATAGAAGCTGAGCAACTCTCAATTAAATAACAACTTGGTCCAGAAAGAAGAAAGAAAGAAAGAAAGAAAGAAAGAAAGAAAGAAAGAAAGAAAGAAAGAAAGAAAGAAAGAAAGGAAGGAAGGAAGACAAAAAATAAACAAAGAAAGAAACAACGGAAGAAACAAAGAAAGAAACAAAGAGTCCTTCCAGTCTCTCTGGGCTGGTGTCCTGAGTGGACATTGGTCATAAGTTCCTCAGCCAGTCCCACAACACCCAGAGGAAGCTGCTGCACTCCCAGGAGCTCTAACAAACCCAGGATCACAGGATCACAGAATCACAGAGTCACAGAGAGAGCTTGACCCTGAGGAGTTCTGACACAACCAGGATCACAGGAAGGACAGGCTCCAGTCAGAATAGCAAGGGTAGGTAGCATTAGAGGTAACCAGATGGTACGTGGCAAGATTAAGAATATAAGCAAAACAAACCAAGGTTACTTAGCATCATCAGAACCTAATTCTTCCACCATAGCAAGTCCTGGACACACCATCACACTGGAAAAGCAAGATTCAGGTATAAAATTACTTATCATGATGATAATAAAGGACTTTAAGAAAGACATAAATTATACCCTCAAAGAAGTACAGGAGAACACAGGTAAACAGCTAGAAGCCCTTCAAGAGGAAACACAAAAATCTCTTTCTG
>JADRCD010166294.1:17826-44254 GCA_019843815.1 Montemys delectorum
TAGCAAGTCCTGGACACACCATCACACTGGAAAAGCAAGATTCAGGTATAAAATTACTTATCATGATGATAATAAAGGACTTTAAGAAAGACATAAATTATACCCTCAAAGAAGTACAGGAGAACACAGGTAAACAGCTAGAAGCCCTTCAAGAGGAAACACAAAAATCTCTTAAAGAACTACAGGAAAACACAATCAAGTAGGTGAAAGAACTGAACGAAACCATCCAGAATCTAAAAATGGAAATAGAAACAATAAAAAAATCAGAAAGAAAGACAACCCTCCTGATACAAAACCTAGGAAAGAAATCAGGAGTCATAGATGCAAGCATCACCAACAGAATACAAGAGATAGAAGAGAGAATCTCAGGGGCAGAAAACACCATAGAAAGCATTGACACAATAGTCAAAGAAAATGCAAAATGCAAAAAGCTCCTAACCCAACACATCCAGGAAGTCCAGAATACAATAAGAAGACCAAACTTAAGGATAATAGGTATAGAAGAGAGTGAAGACTCCCAATGTAATGGGCCAGTAAATATCTTCAACAAAATTATAGAAGAAAACTTTCCCTAACCTAAAGAAACAGATGCCTATAAACTTACAAGAAGTCAACAGAACTCCAAATAGACTGAACCATAAAATAAATTCCTCCTGTCACATAATAATCAAAACACAAAATGCACTAAACAAAGAAAGAATTTTAAAAGCAGTAAGGGAAAAGGTCATATAACATATAAAGGCAGGCCTATCAGAATTACACAAGACTTCTTACCAGAGACTATGAAAGCTAGAAGATCCTGGGCAGATGTCATAGAGACCCTACAAGAACACAAATTCCAGGCCAGGCTACTATACCCAGCAAAACTCTCAATTACCATAGATGGAGAAAACAAGATATTCCATGACAAATCAAAATTTACACAACGTTTCTGCAAATCCAGCCCTCCAAAGGATAATAGGTGGAAAACATCAACATAAGGAGCAAAACTATACCCTAGAAGAAGCAAGAAGGTAATCTTTCAACAAATCCTCACAAACCTAATTATACCTCTTACAACAACAAAAAAAACAAGAAGTAACAATTACTTTTTTGTAATATCTTAACATAAAAATTAATATTACTAACATATCCTAATTGATTGAAATCCAAAAATATGAAGGATTAGAAATTCATTGATTGATATCCAATGCTCTTTTTAATTTGATAATTTGAGAAATAGGTCCAATATTGTACAATCCATATACACTTTCTGCTTTTATGTTTGTGACAGTGTCTTGCTGTGTACAAGATAATGGACTTGAATTCTTGCTTCTTCTATCTCAGCCTCTGTATAAGTACAATTGTTTAATTTATTTTTTAACTATATAATGGTCCTCAGAACAGCTTACATATTTCAAAAGTATTTATATACCCAAAAAATATAGACAATTAATATGGGAGGGGACTTGTAAGAGAACAACAAAAAGTGAGAATGAAAGCTTTACTTTACATTTGTAATTCTTGTATCAAGTTTGAAGAAGATGATTTTATAAGTTACTCTTTCTCTAAGATGAATGCTTGATTTTCCAAAATATCACAACCAATGACCCAGGTTCTTACCCTTACCTAATGTCTGTGGCAACCTCCAAGTAGAACCATTGTTCATTGAAACATTTGGTGAATGGCTTTATGGATAGACCATCTTAATAAACACCCCATTTCTTAAATGAATTTGACCTGTTCTCTGTGGGCTGAGAATAAAGTCACTCACTCAAGTCGAATAGCTTTGACCATAGCACAAACTCTGTATCCAAAAATCGTGCCTACAATTCATTCGTTGGTGCAGCAGAACTGCCTACTCTCAGATTAGCTATGATGAAAAATCCTTTGGTGATGTGAGGGCCATTGAAGTACAGCCTTATTACAATGAAATCCAATGTCTAAAAATTGTTCTTATTTTGGCCTTGTACCACAGTAAGAACCAAGATTTTAAGCTCTACTAAATACAAAACAAACAAACAAAAAGACTTTATATATTTATGTACATTTAAGGAAATACTAGTAGTGATGTATTATTTTAAAATATACAGTTAATATGTTTGAAGTTATTTAAAATTTGTATTGAGAAAAACATGTATTTTCTGCATTGTTGTAGACAAGTATCTACATAACACTGTTAAATTGATTGTTGTTTTATATCAAACAACTTTTATAATACTCATTTTTATTGTTATAATATTTTATAAATTTTAAAGATTATGACAAAAAAGGTATTGTATGTATTGAAGGGGCTCTCTGCGAGGAGTTGAGGTACAAAAGGGAAACAAGAATGTTATTTAATCCTATTTACATAATCCTATTTACGGTGGAGTTCAAGCTGGCACAACCAATTTGGAAATCACTTTGGCAGTTCCTCAGGAAATTGGACACTGTACTACCTGAGGACCCAGCTACAGCACTACTGGGCATATACCCAGAAGATGCACCAACATGTAATAAGGAAACAGACTCCACTATGTTCATAGCAGCCTTATGTATAATAGACAGAAACTGGAAACAACCCAGATGTCCCTCATCAGAGGAATGGATACAGAAAATGTGGTATGTCTACACAATGGAGTACAACTGAGCTATTTAAAAAAATGAAGTTATGAAATTCTTAGGGAAATGGATGAATCTGGAGAATATGATCGTGAGTGAGGTAACCCAATTACAAAAGAACACAAGTGGAATGCACACTCTGATAAGTGGATATTAGCCCAGAAAATTAGAATACACAATGTACAATCCACAAACCACAAGAAACTCAAGGATAAGGAAGACCAAAATGGGGATACTTCGTTCCTTCTAAAAAGGGTTAACCAAATACCCATGAAAGGAGTTGCAGAGACAAACAATTGAACAGAGACTGAAGGAAGGACAACCCAGGGACTGCTCCACCTGGAGATCCTTCCAATATTCAATCACCAAATCCAGACACTGTTGTGGATGCCAGCAATTGCTGGCTGACAGCAGCCTGATATACCTGTCTCCTGAAAGGCTCTGACAGTACCTGATTAATACAGAAGTATAAGCTCACAGCCATCCATTGGACTGAGTACAGGGTCCTCAATTAAGGAGCTAGAGAAAGGACCCAAGGAGCTAAAGGGTTTTCAGCCCCTTAGGACAAACAACAATATGAACTAACTAGTACCCTCACAGCTCCCAGGGACTAAACCACCAACCAAAGAGTACACATGGTGGGACTAATGACTCCAGCAGCATATGTACAGCAGAGGATGGCCAAATCAGTCATCAATGGGAGGAGAGGCCCTCGGTCCTGTGAAGATTCTATGCCCCAGTGTAGTGTAATGTCTGGGCCATTAACAGGAGAAGATTGGGTAGTGAGCAATGGGGGGAAGGGAACAGGAATTTGTTTTTGTTTTTGTTTTGTTGTTTTTTCCAGATGGAAAATTGAGAAAGGAGTTATCATATGACATGTAAATAAAGAAAATAGCTAATAAAAATGCAAAAAAATGAAATGACAAATCGGACCTCATAAAATTGAAAAGCTTCTGTAAGGCAAAGAATACTGTCAGTATGACAAAACGGCAACCAACAAATTGGGAAAAGATCCTGACCAATTCTATATCCAATAGAGGCTAATATCCAATATACACAAAGAACTTAAAAAGTTAGACTCCAGAGGACCAAATAACCCTATTAAAAATGGGGTACAGAGTATTTCAGGAATCTTAAAGCAGGTTTACATATGTTCTCTGTGAAAGGTATTTAGTTGTGGTACCCCTGATCATAGTCGTTCTTCCCTACTCTCTCACCAACCATTCTTGTTTTATTACTCCTCTTTACACTTTATGTCCACTTTATCTTGAAAATGCGCACACACACACACACACACACACACACACACACACATACACACTGGCCATTTTTAATTTATTGATCTCAATGGGTGTTCCAAAAGATACACATATATGTAAAGAATAATTGCTAACATGCACAAATGAGAGAAAATATGTAAAAGTTTATTTCTGGGTCTGGTTTACTTCATTCAAAATGACAGTTTCCATCACCATACATCTTGTCTGAAATTCTTGATTTCATTTTTTTTATTTTTTTAATTAGATATTTTCTTTTTTTACATGTCATATGATTTCTCCTTTCCCAGTTTCACCTCAAAAAAAACCCCAAACAAACAAAAGCCAACAAAAAGAAGCCCTGTTGCCTCCACCCTCCCCATGCTTGCCACCCCACCCTCTCCCGCTTATTGACCCTGGCATTCCCCTACAGTGGGGCACAGAACCTACCCAGGGCTGAATACCTCTCCTCCCATTGATGATCGACTTTGCAATCCTCTATTATACACATGCTGCCAGAACAATCAGTCCCACCATGTATAATCCTTAGTTGAGGTTAAGTCACTTGGAACTCTGAGGGTACTAGTTAGTTCATATTGTGGTTCATCTTAAGGGGCTGCAAACCCTTCAGCTCCTTTGGTCCTTTCTCTAACTCCTTCATTGGGGACCCTGTACTCAGTTAAGTGAATGTCTGTGAGCCTCTACATCTGTACTAGTCAGGTACTGTCAGAACCTCTCAGGAGATAGCTACATAAGGTTGGCTTGTCCTTCTTTCAGTCTCTGCTCCATAGTTAGTTTCTGCAACTCCTTCTGGGAGTTCCCACTTTTAAGAAGGAATTAAATGTTCACATTTTGGTCTTCCTTCTTCTTAAGTTTCTTGTGGTTTGTGGGTTGTTCGTCCTGTATTCTGAAATTCTGGGCTAATAACCATTTATCAGAGAGTGCATAACATGTGTGTTCTTTTGAGGTTGTGTCACCTCACTCAGGATGATATTTTCCAGAGCCATCTGCTTCCCTAAGAATTTCATAAATTCATTGTTTTTAATACCTGAGTAGTACTCCATTGTGTAGATGGACCACAATTTCTGTATCCATTCCTCTGTTGAGGGTCATCTGTTTTTTTTTTTTTTCCAGTTTCTGGTTATTATAAATAATGACACTATGGGAATTTTTTGTTTCCTCATCAAGGGCTTGTACCTCTTTACCTGTGTTCTTCTGTATTTCTTTAAGGGAATTATTCATGTCCTTCTTAAATTCCTCTAGCACCATCGTGAGATATGATTTTAGATCCAAATCTTTCCTTTCTGGTGTTTTGGGCTATCCAGGACTAGCTGTGGTGAGAGTACTAGCTTTTGATGAAGCCAAGTAGTCTTGGTTTCTGTTGGTAGGATTCTTGCGTTTGCCTTTTGCCATCTGTTGATCTCTGGTATTAGATGTTCTTGGTGTCTCTGACTAGAGCTTGTTTCTCCTGTGGGTCTGTAAGCCTATGTCAGTATTTCTGGGGAGTTCAGCTCTCCTCTGGTAAATCCAGGGTGCAGATGGATGAATCCCTGGAGTAAAGCACTCCCTTGAGGCAGGCTCTCCACTTGCAGGGAAGGGGAAGAGAGGTTTGTATATCCACTGCTGTCTTTTGGAGGCTGAGAGGATCCTGTCCCTGCAGCCTTACCACTCCACTTCGATTCTTGAGACCTGTGCCTCCCAGCTGGTCCTGCCTTAGAAAGTCACCTGAGAGAAAATGGAGGATCTCACCAGAGTCCCTGGGTTAAAGCACTCTATGGAGGCAGGCTCTCCACTTGCAGGGAAGGGGCAGAGAGGATTGATGATCCACTGCTCTCACTTGGAGGCTGGGAAGGTCCTGTCCCTGCTGCCCTGGGACTGCCCTGGGACTCCCCTGCAACTCGTGAGGCCTGTGCCTCCTGGCTGGTCCTTCCTTAGAAAGTCACCAGAGAGAAAACTCCATAATTTCATTTTAATTAACAGCTGTATAATTTTGTGGAAATGTACCTCATTTCCATTATCAGATTGTTTTTGTTTCCTAGCTATTGTGACCAGAGCAGAAATTAACATGGCCAAGTGAGTATCTCTGTAGAGTATATATAATCATTTGTGTGTATGCATGCCCAAAACAAGAGTAACTGGATCAGAAAGTATATCTGTTTCTAGGATTCCAGGAATGTGATCTCTGATTGCACCTCTCTACACTACCATATCCCATATCCACATCCAGATAAGCATGTGTTTCCAGTCATTAGAATTGTGGTTTTTTTTTTTAAACATAGTTGGTTATCTCTTAGAGGCTGGTTGTTTTTTATTTTAGGCATTCCCATAAGAATAAGATGACATCTCAAGCATTGTAATTTGCATTTTTCTAATTGATAAAGATTTTGAACACTTTTAAAACATCTCTTAGCCAGTTTCTTTTTTTTTCAGAAATCTATTTTTACATTCATGTCTCATTTTTAGTTGACTTGTTTGTTTTTCTGACATTTAGTTCTTCTATCTCTTTGCATATATTCATGATCCTATCACTGTCAGATAAATAACTACTAAAGATATTTTGTATTTCCATTCTGTAGGCTGTCTCTTTACTCAAATGATGGGGTTCTTTGTTGATCAGAAGCTTTGTATTTCAAGAATATCAATAACATGTATCTATTGTCAGTTTTATTGCCTATACTATCAGTGTTCCTGTGCTAATAAGACACATCTAAATCCTTATTTGATCTACTCCTCTATTAAATAGAGTCCTGTTTGTGCTAAGGACCTAATCCAAGTGAAGGTGAGGTTCCTACACATGAGATATGTGGATTTAGTTCCATTCCTCTACTATTAATGTAGCTATTAATTTTAACTAGCATCATTTCTTAAAGATGCAGGGCTTTTTCAATAATGTATACCATTAGTCTTTTTATCAAAAAATTAGGTGGCTGAACAAATGTAGATTCTGTGTGGATTATCAGCCTTACTCCATTGATAAATTAGTCTATTGTGTTCCAATGCTATGCTATTACTATTACTGTGACTCTGTGATTTAGCTTGAACCCTGAGTTAGAGATACCTCTAGGAATAATTTTTATTATTCAAAATTTGTTAGGTTATCTTGAGTCATCTGTGATTCTATATGAAATTTGTGTTTGTATTTTAGTATCTGTGAGGTACCACATTGAAATTTTGATGGATATTGTCTTGAATATATAGATTGCCTTTGGTACCTTGGCCATTTCCACACTATGAAACCAAATGATCCATGAGAAAGCATTTGACATGATCCAATACCCCTCCATGACAAAAGTCTTGGAAATATCAGGAATTCAATTCCCACTACAAAACATTGTAAAAGCAATATACAGGAAACCAGTAGCCAACATCAAACTAAATGGAGAGAAACTTGAAGCAATCCCATGAAAATCAGGGACTAGATAAGGCAGCCTGCTCTTTTCCTAGCCAGAGCAATTAGGAAACAAAAGGAGATCAAAGGGATACAAATTGGAAAGGAAGAAGTCAAATTATCACTATTTGCTGATGATATGATAGGATACTTAAGTGACCCCAAAAATTCCACCAGAGAACTCCTAAACCTGATAAACAACTTCAGCAAAGTAGCTGGATATAAAATTAACTAAAGCAAATCAGTAGACTTCCTCAACACAAAGGATAAACAGGCTGAGAAAGAAATTAAGGAAACAACACCCTTCACAATAGTCACAAATAATATAAAATACCTTGGTGGACTCTAACTAAGCAAGTGAAATATCCGTATGACAAAAGCTTCAAATCTTTGGAGAAGGAAATCGAAGCTCTCAGAAGACAGAAAGATCTCCCATGCTCATGGATTGGCAGGATTAATATAGAAAAATGGCCATTTTGCAAAACGCAACCTACAGATTCAATGAAATGGCCATCAAAATTCCAACTAAATTCTTCACAGAGTTGGAAAGAGAAATTTACAAATTCATCTGGAATAACAAAAAAACCTAGGATAGTGAAAACTATTCTTAACAATAAAAGAACTTCTGGTGGAATCACCAACCCTGATCTTAAGCTGTACTACAAAGCAATTGTGATAAAAACTGCATGGAATTGGTACAGTGACAGGGAGGTAGAACAATGGATTAGAATTGAAAACCCAGAAATGAACCCACAAACCTATGGTCATTTGATCTGTGACAAAGGAGCTAAAACCATCCAATGGAAAAAAGACAACATTTTCAACAAATGGTGCTGGTTTAACTGGCAGTTAGCATGTAAAAGAAGGCAAATTAATCCATTTTTATCTCCATGTACAAAGCTCAAATCCAAGTGGATCAAGGACCTTCAAATAGAACCAGATACACTGCAACTAATAGAAAAGAAAGTGGGAAGACCCTTGAGCGCATAGGCACAGGGGAAATTTTCCTGAAGAGAACATCAATAGCTTATACTCTAAGATCATGAATTTTCAAATGGGACCTCATAAAATTGCAAAACTTCTGTAATGCAAAGGACACTGTCAATAAGACAAAACGGCATCCAACAGATTGGACAAAATCTTTACCAATCCTTTATCCAATAGAGGGCTAATATTCAATACATACAAAGAACACAAGAAGATACACTCCAGATAACCAAATAACCCTATTAAAAATGAGGTACAGAGCTAAACAAAAAATTTTCAACTGAGAAATACCAAATGGCTGAGAAGCACCTAAAGAAATGTTCAACATCTTTAGTCATCAGGGAAATGCAAATTAAAACCCTAAGATTCCACCTCACACCAGTCAGAATGGCTAAGATCAAAAACACAGGAGACAGCTGATGCTGGCAAGGTTGTGGACAAAGAGGAACACTCCTTCATTGCTGGTGGGATTGCAAGCTGGTACAATCACTCTGAATATCACTTTGGTGGTTCCTCAGGAAATTGGACACAGTACTATCAGAGGACCCTGCTATACCACTCCTGGGCATTTACGCAGAAGATGCACCAACACGTAATAAGGACATAGGCTCCACTATGTTCATAGCAGTCTTATGTATAATAGACAGAAACTGGAAAGAACCCAGATACCCCTCAACAGAGGAATGGATACAGAAAATGTGGTACATTTACACAATGGAGTATTACTGACCTATTAAAAACAATGAATTTATGAAATTCTTAGGGAAATGGATGGATCTGGAGAATATCATTCTGAGTGAGGTAACCCAATCACAAAAGAACACACATGGCATGTGTCTTAGTCAGGGTTTCTATTTCTGCACAAACATCATGACCAAGAAGCAAGTTGGGGAGGAAAGGGTTTATTTAGCTTACTTCCACATTACTGTTGATCACAGGAACTCAGAGACGAAGTCAGGACTGGAACTCAAGCAGATCAGGACACAGGAGCTGACACAGAGGCCATGGAGTTCCTTACTGGCTTGCTTCCCCTGGGTTGCTCAGCTTGCTCTCTTATAGAACCCAAGACTTCCAGCCCATGGATGGGACCACCTACAAGGGGCCCTACCCCCTTGATCACTAATTGAGAAAATGCCCCACAGCTGGATCTCACCAAGGCACTTCCCCAAATGAAACTCCCTTCTCTGTGATCACTCCAGCTTATGTCAAGTTGGCAAACAAAACCAGCAAGTACAATATACACTCAGTGATAATAGGTTATTAGTCTAGAAGCTCCGAATACCCAAGATACAATCCACAAACTACAAGAAACTCAAAAAGAAGGAAGACCAAATTGTGGATACATCAATTCTTCTTAGAGTTGCAGAGACAAAGTGTGGAGCTGAGACTGAAAAAAGGACAATCAAGAGACTGCTCCACCTGGGGATCCTTCCCATATACAGTCACCAAACACATAATCTATTGTGGATGCCAGCAAGTTCTGGCTGACAGGAGCCTGATTTAGCTGTCTTCTGAGAGGATCTAACAGTGCCCAACTAACACAGAAGTAGAGGCTCACAACCATACATTGGACTGACCACAGGGTCCCCAGTAAAGGAGCTAGAGAAAGGACCCAAGAATCTTAAGGATCTGCAGCCCCTTAGGATGAACAACAATATGAACTAACTAGTACCCTCAGAGCTCCCAGGGGCCACCAACCAAAGAGTACACATGGTGGGACTCATGGCTCCAGCTGCATATGCAGCAGAGGATGGCCTAGTTGGTCATCAATGGGAGGAGAGGCCCTTGGTCCTGTGAAGGCTCTATGCCCCAGTGTAGGGAAATGCCAGGGCCAGAAAATAGGAGAGGGTGGGTTGGTGAGCAGGGGTAGGGGGGAGGAAACAGGGATTTTTTCAGAGGGGTAACTTGGAAAGGAAATATCATTTCAAATGTAAATAAAGAAAATATGTAATAAAAATTATGATAAAAGCCTGGACATAAAAAAGAGCAAAGACTAAGAGAATATCCATCCTATGACTTGCCCAAATTTCAACCCATTCCCATTGGCAAGAACCCATGATAAGACTATTAATGACTGACACTATTAATGCAACTCTGTTATGCTTGCAGCCAAGATCCTAGCAGAACTGTCCTTGAGAGACTCCACCCAGCAGTCAATGGAAAGAGGTAGAGAGATAGATCCACTGCCAAATATTAGACGGAACTCTAGAGTCTTGTGGATGGTAGAGGAAACCAAGGAGAATGGGGACTCTGCAGGAAGATCAACAAAGTCAAGTGGCCTGGATACTTTGGAGCTCCCAGAGAGTGAATCAAAAACCAAAGGGCATACTTCAGCTTGACATAGGCCCTCTGCATATGTCACAGATGTGCAGAATGGTTTTCATGCTGGTCCTCAAATAACTGGAATTATAGGACTCCATGAATCTGTTGTATATCTGTGGATTTGAATCCCCTAAGTGACCTACTTTTTCTGGCCTCAGTGGTAGAGGATGCACCTAGTCCTAAAGTAACTTGCTGTGCTAAGCTGAAGGGATACCCAAGAGGGCTCTGTCTTCTCAGAGGAGAAGGGGAGGGAGGAATACAGTGAGCAGTTGTGTGAAAAGGGACTGAGAGGAGAAGGACTGATAATGAGATGTAAATTGAAGAAAGGAATTAGTTGAAAAAATACAGAGCTTGCTACAAGAAAGCTGCAGGGTAGAAAGGAATTAGAAAATGGTACACAAGCTAGGACAATAGGTTAACAATGTTATCCTTTAAAGATAAGGAAGGCTACTACAATGGGTTAATGGAGTATCCATTTGAGAGAAGTCCTTCAAAGATAAGGAAGGGTATGTGTCTTTTAATTTTACCACCATAAAATTCACACATGAAAGGGGGAATCCTTCTCATATTCAATCATCAAATCTACACACTATTATGGATGTCAGCAAGTGCTGGCTGATAGCAGCCTGATGTACCTGTCTCCTGAGAGGTTCTGACAATACCCCACTAAGACAGACTTATAGGATTACAGCCATCCATTGAACTGAGTACAGGGTCCACAATGAAGGAGCTAGAGAAAGGACCCAAGGAACATAAGGGTTTGTAGTCCCTTAGGAGAAAGAACATTATGACATATCTAGTACCCTCAGAGCTCCCAGGGACTAAACCACCAACCAAAGCATACATATGGTGGGACAAATGGCTCCAACAGCTCATCAATGGGAGAGAGGCCCTTGGCCCTGTGAAGGTTCTATGCCCCAGTGTAGGGGAATTCCAGGGTCAGGAAGTGGGAGAGGGTAGGTTGGCGAGCAGGGGAAGAGAGGAGAGAACAGGGGTTTTTTTTTGTTTGTTTGATTGTTTGTTCTTTTTTTTTTATTTTTTGGAGGGGAAACTGGGAAAGGGGATATCACATGACATGTAAACGAAGAAAATCTCTAATAAAAAAGAAACAAAAAAAGAAACAAACAAAGAAACAAAGAAAGAGAAGACAATCCTGATTATCTGATACACAATTTCTGTGACTAACATTAGTTATTGTGAATGTAAATTCTGTTTATGCAATCTCTACCTTACAAGTTTGTTCCAGGAAACCAGGGACATGAAGGTAGTCCTAGTTGATCAAAATGGAGTAAAGTTCAAAGGCTTGAATTACTTGAAGCCAGGCAGTTACTCAGTGAAGCCAGTCAGGTTATAATATTCTGTGCCTTATTGTTTTGAGTTTCTGGATCATGTTGATGACAATTCCTGAAAGGGATCATCCTCCGTTTTCTAGTCTCTTAATAGCCTTCTGCCCACAGAGGTATATGAACATCTCCTGTCCTGTCAAAATTTTCCACACTCATGGAGGGATACCATGTTGTTCATATGTAATGCATTCGTTCCTGGAATAAGGGGAAGATGTGTCAGTCATGAGCTGCCTTTAAATGCTGGGCCTGCTCTATGATGCCAAACACTGTTTTGCTTCTAAGCTTCGGTAAGTGAACACAGCTTTCTTACTTAGGAGCCTGCCTTCCACGGCTGTCTTTCCCTTGTCTGTGTGACTTTTGTCCTAACCATTATATTGGTCCCACCTTCCTGAACCATGGCAGTTTTTTTTTTACCTCCATTCAACTTCTTAAAGTTTTCTTACTATAAAATCATATTGCTTTTAGTATTCTCTTCATTGTCTAAATTTAATCACACACACACACACACACACACACACACACACACACACACACACATATATATATATGTGACAGGATGGTTTCAGACTAAGTGGCACCCTGTCCTTTCTTTTATTGTGACTGTCACCTCCTTTTCTAGCTAGATAGAGACCTGAAACAAAAGCAGGTATGCTTGATATATCGTTCCTATATTACACATTTGCTTCTCCAGGATTAAAAAAGACTGAAGAAAAAAGGAAGAAAGAGAGAGAAAGAGAAAGGAAAAAAGAAAGAACAGCTTTAAAAGTCACAGATGGAAGAAGACTTGGAGATCATCATCAAAATCTTCCACATGTATTCTGTAAGACAGGGTGACCCAGACACCCTGAGCAAGAAGGAATTTAAAGACCTTATGATTAAGGAGATGCGAAAATTTTTAAAGGTAAGGCTTGATTAGTTTGGGAGGAGAGTACAGTCTGCAACAGTTAGGAATAAAATTCTAGGACCTTCCATAGAGGCAGAGCAAGGACACAGTCACTGGTGGTATGACTGGTTGGACACTGTCAGTCAGAAATTGTATATCTGTAATGTGTAAGGTCATGTTCTGGGCAGACACACGTAGAGGTGAATCTAGAACTGACAATCCTGGTAATAGATACACATAAAGAACAGAGACAAACTCAATTTTGTATGAGAGTGGGGGAAGGTGAGATAAAGTCCTGCAGTTGATCCATGCTTGGGGAAGCAGAAATGAGTGGGCTACAGGGACCACTTACTTTGTGGTGGTAACATTTGACTTGAGACTTCATCTCTGATAATGAACACACTTGAGAACAGCCCTTAACAAGACAATGAAAGACACTAAGTGAAGGACTTAGAGTAGATTTAAGAGCCTAGGGTAGAAAATTCAGAAATCAAGAACATGTGGAGAGTCAAATTCACAGACCTCACATGCAGAATCACTATCAAATTTCAGGAATATCCTCCACTCAAGAAATGACTAGTCAATTCTAGCTAAAGAGATTCATTCCAAAAGCATGTGTGTTACTTTTCAAGTGCATAGATGTACAAACCTAGAAGAAAATGAAAAAGACACGTGACATGGGTCACAGTGTCAGTCCATTAGTAGGACTAGTCCTTTAGGTGGGTCTTCAGCCCTCCTGGAGACCATGTTAAAGTAGAAAATGCTAATGTTGGAGACACTAGAGATATATAGAGCTCCCATAAGTGAGGATGTCAGTGAAACAAGTTACTGCTCCCAGAAAGACAAGTGGTATTAATGAGTATGTGATGCCCCATTGATTCTAACACTTCTCTCAACATCCCTAGCAAGGCAGTGTGGTAGAGCATGAAGTGATGACCTTGAGGATTGGCTAATCAGATTAGAAATGGCTTAGCCAAGATTACACAGCCAGCATGTGGAAGATGTTCAGATAGCTGGTGCTCTATGCTATACCTTGATCTTCTTGCTCTTTATTTTACTTATTAAATTATTTTATTTATTAACATTCAATATATTGCCCCTTCCCAGAGTTCTTCATCCCATGAACCATCACCTCTTAGAAGGGGCTCCCCTATTCATTACCAACCACCAGTCCTCCAACATCCCCTTCCCTGGGGTATCAAGTCTCTACATGATTAGGCAAATCTTTCCCATTGAGGCCAGACAAGGAAGTCCTCCACTAGATATGTGGGGGGGGGAGTATAGACCAGTACATGTATGCTCTTTGATCTTAGTCTCTGAGAACTCAGAAGTGTCTGGGTTGGTTGGTACTGTTGTTCTTCCTAGAGGGTTGCCATCTTCTTCATCCCTTCCAATCCTTCCACTAATTCTTCCATAGAGGTCCCCAATCTCAGTGCATGGTTTGCTTTAAGTATCTGCATCTATCTCAGTCACCTGCTTGTAGAGTTTCTCAGAGGACAACTATGCTAGTCTCATCACCCACCACCAGCCCTCCAGCGTCCATTTCCTTGGGATATCAAGTCTCTACATGATTAGATGAATTCTTTCTTTACCATGGAGACCAGACAAGGCAGTCCTCCAATAGATAAATGCAAGGGGGCTACATACCAGCTTATGTATGCTCTTTAGACTCAGAAGTGTCTGGGTTGGTTGGTACTGTTGTTATTCCTAAGGGGTTGCCATCTTCTTCAGCTCTTCCAATCCTTTCCCTAATTCTTCCATAGAGGTCCCCAATCTCAGTGCCTGGTTTGCTTTAAGTATCTACATCTTTCTTGTGGGGCAGTTCTGACAGCCAGAGTCCAGTAGAGCAGAGCCACTTAGAACCCCGGAGACCTACTGAGCATTTGCTCAAAGGGACGGAAGGTGTTCAGTGAATTGATCCTGAGACCATGGCTCAGATTTCAGCCCAGACCCCTCACAGCTGCCCCTGCAGGAGATGTATGCTCTATCAGGCAGACACTGCCTCCAACTCCCAGCATCCTAGCTGGACCTTACACACAGTCATCTGACCACAAGCCAGGCATGCCACGCCCCATAAAATAAAAGGGGCGGTTTGCCCCCTCCTCTCTCTCTTGCTTCCTCTCTCTTATTCCCTCCTCTCGCTCTTGCTTGCTTCCCCTCTCTCTTGCCCCCCTCTCTCTCTTGTTCCCTCCTCATTCTTTGTTCCCTTCTTTCTTCTTCTCCCCTCTCGCTCTTGCTTCCCCTCTCTCTTGCTCTCTCCTCTCTTTGCTCTCTCTTTGCCCTCTCTCTCTCTCTCTCTCTCTCTCTCTCTCTCTCTCTCTCTCTCCTTCCTCTCCTTTCCTTCTCTCCACTCAACTAGCATATTTCCCCTTCCTACAATAAAATAACTCATTCATACATTGCCTCCTTTTTAATTAAGGCGCCATGCAGCAAACAGGCCAGGTCCCCAGCCGCCTTAGGAGGGAGAGAGAGGCCTGGGCCCCACCATCCAAGCCCCCAGCAGCACTAGGAGGGAGAGAGGCCTGGGCCTCAGCACCAGACCCCCTGCCACCCCAGGGAGAGAGAGAGCCACAGCAGGCCGGGACTGGGCCGCAACCCAGGCCCCCTCCACCACCTTATTGAACAGCACTTTCTCAGTCAGCTGCTCATGGAGTCTCTCAGAGGACAGCCCTACTAGTCTCCTGTATGGGAGAACAACATGGCATTAGTAATAGTGTCAGGATTTGGTGCCTGCCAATGAGGTGGATCCCAAGTTAAGCTGATGAATGTATGGCATTCCTTCAGTCTCTACTCCATTTTTTGTCCCTGAATTTCCTTTAGACAGGAACAATTCTAGATTAAAATATTAAAGATGGGTGAGTGGCTTCAACCCTCTACACAGGGTCCTGTCTATCTATTAGAGATGGAAACTCTTCAGATTCCAACTCCCCGCTGTTGGGCATTTCAGCTAAGGTGATCCCCACTAAGGCCTGGAAGTCGCTGACATTCCAGGTCTCTGAATATTTCTGGAAATTCCCCCTGGGAATCCTTTCCCCCTGCATCTGTATATTTCCATTCATTCTTCTCATCTCTGGGCTTCTCTCCTGTCTCCTACACATACCTAATCCTTCCCCCCTTTTTACTTCCCCCTACTCCATTGAACCCAGGTCTATCCCTCCCTCTATTATAGCTTTTAAAGGGGAATTGATGCATCCTCATTTGGGCCTTCCTTCTTGTAAAGCTTCATACATTCTAAAAATTTTATCATTGTTATTCCATACTTTTGAGCTAATATCCACTTATCAGTGAATACATGCCATGGATGTCCTTTTGAGTCTTGGTTATCTTGCTCAAGATGATATTTTCTACTTCCAATCACTTGCCTGCAAAACTCATGATGTCTTTGTTTTGAATAGCTAAATAGTATTCCATTATGTAAATAAAACAAATTTTCTGTATCCATTCTTCAATTGAGAAACATCAGGGTTGTTTCTAGCTTCTGGCTATTACAAATAAAGCTGCTATGAACATGGTGGAAATTGTGTCCTTGTCATATGTTAGGGATCTTTTGGGTATTTGCCAAGGAGTGGTATACCTTAATCTTCAGGTGGAACAATTTCCAATTTTCTAAGGAACCTTCAGATTGATTTCAAAAGATTTTGTACCAGTTTGTAATCACAACAGCAATGGAATGAGTGTCCTTTATCACTTTCTCACAAGCATGTGCTGTCACATGAGTTTTTGATCTTAGTCATTCTGATTTGTTTCAAGTGGAATATCAGTGTTGTGTTGATTTGCATTTTCCTGATGACTAAGAATATTGAACATTTCTTTAAGTGTTTCTTAGTCATTTGAGATTTCTTTGTTGGGAATTCTCTAGTTCTGTAGTCCATTTTTAATTAGGTTATTTGGTTTTTTTGGAGGTTAACTTCTTCATTTTTTATATATTTTAAATATTAGTTCTGTATCAGATGTAGGGTTAGTGAAGATCCTTTCCCAATCTGTAGGTTACTATTTCATCCTATTGACTTTGTCTTACAGAAGCTTTTCACTTTCATGAGTCCCATTTGTGAATTGTTCATCTTAGAGCTTGAGCCAAAGGTCTTCTGTTCATGAAATTTTCCCCTGTACCAATGAGTTCAAGACTATTTCTCATTCTCTCTTCTATTAAATTCAATGTATCTGATTTTATGTGGAGGTCAATCCACTTGCACTTGAGCTTAGTACAAGGTGATAAATATGGATCAATTTGCAATCTTCTACATGCAGACTGACAGTTACACCAGCACCATTTGTTGAAAATGCTGCCTTATTTCCTCTGTATAGTTTTGGCATCTTTATCTAAGATCAAATGACCACAGGTATGTAAATTTATTTCTAGGTCTTTAATTTTGTTCCATTGATTATCCTGTCTGTCCCTATACTATTTCTCAGTAGTAGGGCTGGAGGTCAGGAATCCACTACAATTTCTTTTGTTGTTAAGAATGGTTTGTGCTATACTGTATTTTTTGTTTTCCTACATGAAGTTGAGAACTGCTTTTTCCATGTTTGTGAAGAATTGAGTTGGAATTTTGATGGGGATTACAGTGAGTCTGTAGATTACCTTCGGCAAGATAGCCATTTGTACTATGATAAACCAAAATATATCACGAGCATGGGACATCTTTCCATCTTTGAGAAGGTCTTCAATTTCTTTCTTTGAGGACTTGAGTTTTTTTCCTATAAAACTTACACTTAGTTGATTAGAGTTATACCAAGAAATTTTATATTATTTATTAACTTTACTACATGGTATCTGTCTAGAAAATTATCCATTTCATCAAATATTCCAGTTTTGTCAAGTATAGATTTTATTGTAAGATCTGATGTTTTGTTTTTAATTTTCCCAGTTTCTGTTGGTATGTCTCTCTTTCATTTCTGATTTTGTTTTTTAATTATTTTATTTATTTACATTCCAGTCATTGCCCCCCCTCTTGGTCCTCCTCATTCCATTCCTAATGTCCTTTGCTGCTGTGAGGGTGGCACCCCACTAATCCTCTCCCCTCCCCTCACTGGGACCACAAGTCTCTGGAGGATTAAGTGCATCTTCTCCCACTGAGGCCAGACCAGGCAGAATTCTGCTACAGATGTGCCAGCAGTCTCAGAATGGCCCATGTATGCTCCTAAATATCTTCAGTGCCTCTTTCTAAGTTTCCCTTTTAATTTCTGATTTTGTTAATTTGGATACTGTCTCTGTGCCCTTTAGTTAGTTTGACTACGGGTTTATTTATCTTGTTGATTTTCACAAAGCTCTTGGTTTTGTTGAATCTTTGTATTATTTTTATTTCTAATTGGTTTGTTTCAGTCCTGAATTTAGCTATTGCCTGCCATCTACTCCTCTTGGGTGTGTTTGCTTCTTTCTCTTATAGAGTTTTAAGATATGCTATTAAGTAGCTAGCATCTTAGGATCTTTCCAATTTCATTATTAAGGAACTTAGTGCAAAATGCTAGATCCTGATTAATGTATCCAGCTGATAACCTGTGTCTTTTTATTGGAGAATAGAGACTGTTGATGTTCAGAGATATTAAAGACCAATGAATGTTAGCTCCTGTTATTTTTGTTGTTGAAGGTGATATTATGTGTGTGTCTCATATATTTAGACATGCTTTGCCATTATTATCATTGATTTCTAGAAAATCTTTAATTTCTTTCAATATTTCCCTAACCAAGTTATAATTGAGTAGAGAGTTGTTCATTTTCTGTGAGTATGTGGACTTTGTGTTGGTTTTGTTATTATTGAAGTCCAGCCTTAGTTTGTGGTGATCTGATAGGATGCATGAGATTATTTCAATCTTATAGTATCTGTTGAGGTGTGTTTTATGTCCAATTACTTATATGGTCTATTTTGAGAAATTCCATGATGTGGTGAGAAAATGGAATATTCTTTTGTCTTGGGGTGAAATGTTTTGTAAATATCTGTTAAATCCATTTGATTCATAACAATTTTTAGTTTCACTGTGTCATTGTTTATTTTCTGTTTCAATTACATGTGAATTGGTGAGAGTTGATTATTGAAATACCATGTTATTGTTGTGTGGGGTACAATGTGTGTTTTGAGCTTTAGTAAAGTTTTTTTACAAATGTGGTTTCCTACCCTTACTCCTGCTTCTCTCCCTTGCCTCCCGCCCCCTTCCTCCCTCTGTGTCCCCCTCTCTCCCCATTACCTTTCTGCTCTCTCCATGTGGTCAGGGCCATCCCCTACTTCTCTACTGTCTTCTCTCTGTCTTTCTCTGCCTCTGCTACCCTCTTAACTCTCTTCCCCATGCCCTAAATAAACTCTACTCTATACTTAAAAATATAAAACCTGTGGTTTCTCTTCCATTGGGGGCACAGATGTTCAGAATGGAAGCTTTGTCTTGGTGGATTTTTTCTTTTGATGAGTATGAAATATCCTCCATTTTTTGATTACTTTGCTTGAAAATCTTTTTTATCAGATATTAGAATGGTAACTCCAGATTGTTTCTTAGAACTATTTGCTTGGAAAAATTTTTCCAATCTTTAACTTTGATATAATATGTGTGTTTGTCACTGAGCTGTGTTTCCTATAGGCAGCAAAATTCTAAATCCTGATTAATGTATCCAGCTGATAGACTGTGTCTTTTTATTGGCGAATAGATACAGTTGATGTTCAAAGATATTAAAGAACAATGATTGTTAGTTTCTGATACTTTTGTTGTTGGAAGTGATATTGTGTGTGTGTGTGTGTGTGTGTGTGTGTGTGTGTGTGTGTGTGTGTGTGTGTGTTTGTCTTCTTTCGGGTATTGTAAGACCATTATTTCTTCTTTTTTGGGGGTGGGGTGTACTTACCCTCTCTATGTTAGATTTTTGCTTCTAGTATCCTCTGTAGGGCTGAATTAGTAGAAAGATATTGTGTAAATTTGGTTTTGTAATGGAATATAATCATTTCTTTGTCTATGGTGTTTGGAAGTTTCTCTGGGTATGTTAGCCTGGGCTGGCAGATATGGTCTCTCGGGGTCTGTATGACATTTGTCCAAGACTTTCTGGCTTTTACCATCTCTCTTGAGAACTCTGATGTAATTGTGATAGGTCTGCATTTGTAAGTTATTTGGCTTTTTACAGATTTAATATTCTTTCTTTGTTCTGTACATTTAGTGCTTTTATTATTGTATGGAAGGAGAATTTTCTTTTCTTGTTCAATCTATTTGTTGTTCTGTAGGCTTCTTGTACTCTTAATTCTTTCTTTAGGATTTGACATATAATCTCTCACAGTGATCCCTACTTCTGATGGCAAGAACTAACAGCTGTCTCTCTTCCACCCACAGAAGAAGAAAAACATAAATGACATGATGGAAGACCTCGACACAAATAAAGACAATCAGGTGGACTTCTATGAATTTGTAGGTATGATAAGAAATAGATTGAAAACAATGCACAAGGAAAGCCACAAAAGTGCGTCCTCAAGTGTCCATGGCCAGAGTTCCATCAATGCATCAAACCTGTAAGAGGATAACCATGGCAGCTAATCACAAGACCAAACTGCTTCAACCTGGCCAACCAAACATATTCAGAATACCGCATCATACAGCTTCACTTGTAAAGCTCAAAAACAAGGAACAATAAAGTTGCCATTCCACTGCCTTCATGGTGTTTCTGCTTCCTAGACTCATCCTTCACAGGGGCTTGAACAGTAAACACACTTACTCTTCCTTGCATCTTATGATCCTCAATTTATCATAGTGGTATGATCATCAGCAAGTTATATATCTGCTTTGAACTACTGGGATTCCCCTATTCCCATGGCCCCATTGTGTACATGTGCCTACTGTTTGAATGGGAGTTCACAAGTTTAGCCTGTCAACTTGTCCGTTGTCACTGAAAAATCAATAGCAGCTGGTCTCCCATCAATATGCCAGTATGCCAGCCATTTCCAACCTAGGCCCAGCCGCTGTTCGCTGTTCACTGCCCGAAAGTCACTAAAACAACAATATTCCTCTAAAGTTTTTCTGTAATGGTCTCAGATAGTGCTGTATATGGGAAGGAATAAATGAACTCTAGCAGTTAGAACAATGGAGTGTGAGTGACTACAGATCTATATATGAATCCATATTGCCTTTCTAGATGATCTTACAATAAGTAGCTACACTAGAATATATGCACTCTAAGCCTATGCTGACTCACCTAGGAACTCTGGAGATTTTCTTCTCTCTATATTCCCTGTATTGCCTAATAATTAGGGAGAGTACAGGTAAAAGTCACCATATTTTACTCTGTGTAAATTCTGAGAAAAGAACACTATTCACTAGACTTTGAGGGCAAACACTTTTCCTACCTGGCTATAGTATACTCTTACAATTTTAATTGTCTACTTATAAAAGAACATCACAGAATAGAAGGAAATCAATCCAAAAACCACTCTAACTAGGCATTGGAGAACAGGAGTAAGGTCAATATCATTTCGGAAGAAATATGAAGCACAAGTGGGAAAACATTATTAGAAAAATAGTGGTCATAAGTCCAAAGAAAAAAAAGAAAATGAGAATTCCTAGAAAACTGAGAGAAGAAACAGACAAGGACTGACGATGTGAACACTATACAACTGCTTTTAGTGACTTTAAGGGTGCAGGTTATGGTGGATAACTTGGCAATGTTTGGTTGCATGGGTACTGTAGTGGCTATTCCTGCTTGTCAAATTGACCATATCTGAAATGAACTACAATCCAGAATTAGAAGGCTCACTTGTGGCCCTAATCTGGAGGCTAAGAGATACAAGTTTCCAATCTGAATCTTAGCATGGAGATCTTGAAGCATAGTGGCTATTAATCCCAGAAGATTAAGATAGGAAGATCTATGAGTTCAAGGTCATCTGGGATTAAAGGTGTGGTGGCACACACCTTTAATCTGGGCCACACATTTTGCTAGAGACCTATATAAGGACATTGGAAGAAGGAGGGCTTGCTCTGCTTTGCCTGCTTGCCTTGTGGGACTGAGCAACTGCTAGATCCTTGGACTTCCATTCACTGTTACTGCTGACCATTGTTGGGAGTTGGACTACAGACTGTAAGTCATCAATAAATTCCTTTACAACATAGAGACTACCATATGTTCTGTGACTCTAGAGAACACTGACTAATACAAAATTGGTATTCAGAGTGGCTCTAGAGGAGCAGAAGTATAAGGATAGCTCTTTCAAAAATCTGAAGTTGGTTTGAGAATCCTTCAACTCAACTCCTTCAACTATTGAAGCCTCTCCAAATCCTCTCCCTCTTGGGAACTCAGAGAATACTGAAGACCTGTGGTCACAACTATATTTCAACCTTAAAGAAGCTAATGCCCTTAATTATCTTGATGAATTAGGGGATTTGGTGTACAAAGCTTTCTACAATGTAGGGAAGAAATTGGAAAATGATTTTGTTGGTTGGTTGCTCTGAGCGTCTCCAGAAAAAACAATGAAGGAAAATAAGGAGTTGTGTGATAAAATCGCAATGCACCAAACACAAGTAAACAATCTAACAGTTTCTAAGTGTGTACTCTAAGAGAATCTTCTCTCCAGTAGCCATAGAGCTCAAGTTGCAGAAAATCATACTGAAGCTCTCATTAAAAGGTTGGCTGAATTACAGTGAAAATTCAAGTCTCAGCCTCAGAGGGTAGCAGCAGTTAAAGTATGGGCATTAGTTGGCAAAGAATGAGATCCTATAACATGGGATGGTGATGTGTGGGAAAACCCCACTGAAGCTGGGAATTTTGAACCTTCAGATTCTCAATTGTTTGCCCCTCCTGAGGAAGTAGTACCCTCAGCCTCACCCCTTGAAATAATGGCTTTCTTGCATGAGGAAGTTAATCCTCGAGAGTCTTATAAAGCAGCATTCATTTTCGCTGAAGGAAATGCCAGACAAGACAATATTGAAGTTTCTCAAGGCCCATCAACAGTTTATTCTAGACCTATAACCAGACTCAAGGCAAAACAGGCCCCTAGAGGGAAGATAGAAAGTGTAGTCCATGAGGAAATTTGAGACACTTCAAAGGAACTTAATGAGTTTGCTAATTCATTCAAGGAGAAGTCTGGGGATTATGTGTGGGAATGGATTTTAAGGGTGTGGGATAATGGTGGAAGGAAATTAAAACTAGAAGAGGCTGAGCTTATTGACATGGGCCCTCTGAGTGGGGATTCTAGGTTTAATATGGAAGCTCACACAGTGAAAAAAGGTGTCAAAAGTTTGTTTGAATGGTTGGCTGAAGAGTTTATCAAAACATGGCCTAATGAAAAGGAGTTAGAGATACCTGATATCCCTTGGCTTAGTGTTGATGAAGAGATTTTAAGGCTTTGGGAAATTGCAATGCTAGAGTGGATATGTTGTGTAAAACCTAATCCTCCACAATGGAAAGGCACAGAAGATACGCCCTTCACCACTCCTATAAGATGCAAACTGATGAGAGGGGCACCAGCACATTTGAAGGGTTTTGTTCTTGCCCTTTTCCTTGTGCCAGACTTGAGAGTTGGAGATGCTGCTACTCAATTAGATGAATTTAATTCAATGGGTTTAATTGGGCCCCGAGGTAACAAGGGCCAGGTGGCAGCATGGAATTGCCAGAGATGAGGTGATAGTAGTTATAATGGACAGTGTAGACAAAACAATGTTTATAATGATATAACCCATAATGGTCAGCACACGAGAGGTAAAATTTATAATGGCATGACTCCTTTGGACCTTTGGTACTGGCTAATCAATCATGATGTTGCCAGGCATGAAATTAGATAGGAAGCCCACTGCTTATCTGTTTGACCTGTAAAAGCAGAAAAATTCTCAAACAGATGAAAGACTACACAGTCTTGGCCAGTGAATCAATTTCCAGACTTGAGCCAGTTTGCAGATCCAGAACCCCTTGAATGAAGGAGTGACCAAGTTCCCCTGTGGGAGGATCTTGATAAGATACCTAAAAGTTTTGCTGTTAGCCTTTCTCCACTTCTTCCCCAGAGGGACCTACGGCCTTTTACAAGGGTAATTGTACACTGGGGGAAAAGAAATAATCAGACTTTCTAGAGTCTATTGGATACTTGTTCTGAATTGACACTGATCCCAGAAGATCCCAAGAAACATTGTGGCCCTTCAATTAAAGTAGGGGCTTGTGGAGGACAGGTGATTAATGGAGTTTTGACTGATATCCAACTCACAGTAGGTCCAGTAGGTCCCCAAACACATCCTATGGTCTTTTCTCCAGTTCCAGAATGTAAAATTAGGATAGATATACTCAGAAATTGGCAGAATTCTCACATTGGTTCCCTGACCTGTGGAGTGATGGCTATTATGGTTGGAAAGGCTAAATAGAAGCCTTTAGTGTTGTCTCTCTCAAAGAAAATAGTGAATCAAAAACATAAACGTATTCCTGGAGGAACTGCAGAAATTACTGCCACTATCAAGGACTTGAAAGATGCAGGGTTGGTTCCCACCACATCTCCCTTTAACTCTCCTTCTCTGGCCAGTGCAGAAGACAGATGGATCATGGAGAATGACAGTTGATTATCAAAAACTAAATCAAGTAGTAACTCCAATTGCAGCTGCTATATCAGATGTAATTTCTTTACTTGAACTAATTAACACATCTCCTGGTACATGAATGCAACTATTGATCGGGCAAATGCCTTCTTCTCAGTACCTGTCCATATGGACCACTAGAAGCAATTTGCTTTCAGTTTGCAAGGCCAGCAGTATACCTTTACAGTTTTGCCTCAAGGATATATTAACTCTCCTGCCCTGTGTCATAACTTAGTTAGAAAGGATCTTGATTGTTTGTCTCTTCCACAAAATATCACATTGGTGCACTATATTGATGACATTATGCTGACTGGACCAAGTGAGCAGGAAGTACCAACCACTTTGGACTCATTGGTAAAACATATGCGTACCAAAGGATGAGAAATAAATCTAACGAAAATTCAAGGATAATCTACCTCAGTGAAATTTTTAGGAGTCCAGTGGTGTGGGGCATGCAGAAATATTCCTTCTAAGGTGAAAGATAAGTTATTGCACTTGACCCCTCCCACCCTCAAGAGAGAAGCACAATGTTTAGTGGGTTTGTTTGGATTCTGGAGACAACACATTCCTCACTTGGGTGTGCTACTCAGGCCCATTAACCAAGTGACTCAGAAAGCTGCTAACTTTCTGTGGGGACTGGAACAGGAGAAGGCTCTTCAATAGGTACAGGCTGCTGTACAGGCTGCTCTACCCCTTAGACCATATGATCCACCAAACTCGATGGTACTTGAGGTGTCTGTGGCAGATAGAGATGCTGTTTGGAGCTTCTAGCAGGAGTCTGTAAATCACAGAAAAGACCCTTAGGATTTTGGAGCAAAGCTCTACCATCATCTGCAGACAACTATTCTCCCATTTGAAAAACAGCTCTTGGCCTGCTATTGGGCCTTAGTGAAAACTGAATGTTTGAAAATAGGACACTAAATTACTATGCAACCTGAACTAACCATCATGAGCTTCAGACCTTCAAGTTGACTGCAGCAGTCAATTATCAGATGAAGTGGTATATACGTGATTGGGCCAGGGCAGATTCTAAGAGCACAAGCAAGTTGCATGAAGAAGTTGCTCAAATACCTATGGTTTCCACTCCTGTTACAATGCCGTCTGCTGCCAAGCATGCACCTATAGCCTCATGGGGTGTTCCCTATTATCGTCTGACTGAAGAAGAGAAGACTAGGACTTGGTTTACTGATGGCTCTGCATGTTATGCAGGCACCACCCAGAAGTGGACAGCTGCAGCATTACAATCCCCTTCCAGGACAACCCTGAAAGATACAAGTGAAGGAAAATCTTCACAGTGGGCAGAACTTTGGGTAGTACATATACTATTACAGTTTGTTTGGAAGAAGAAATGGCCAGATTACAATTGGTGACTGACTCATGGGCTGTAGTCAATGAATTAGCTGGATGGTCAGGGACCTGGAAAGATCATGATTGGAAAATTGGTGAGAAAGACATCTGGGGAAGAAGTATGTGGATAGATCTCTCTAAATGGGAAGAGGATGTGAAGATATTTGTGTCCCATGTAAATGCTCACAAAACGGTGACTTCATCTGAGGAGGAGTATAGTAATGAAGTGGATAAGATGACCCATTCGGTGGACACTCAATCTCTTTCCCCAGTCATCCCTGTCATTGCTCAATGGATACATGAACAAAGTGGTCATGGTAGCCAAGATGGAGGTTATGCTTGGCCTCAACAACACAGACTTCCACTGACCAAGGCTGACCTGACTACAGTTGCTGCTGCATGCCAGATCTGCCAACAACTAAAACCAACACAGTGCCCCAGATACAGCACCATTCCTCAAGGTGACCAGGCAGCAATCTGGTGGCATGTTGTCTTTATTGGACCATGCTGTTCCAAGAGGTGGAGGGGGGGCCTGCTGAGGCTCTCTCTCTCCCTGGGTGGAAGGGGGCCTGGTGCTGAGGCCCAGGCCTCTCTCTCCCTCATAAGGCGGCTGGGGGCCTTGGTGGTGAGGCCCAGGTCTCTCTCTCTCCTCCTGGGCCTTGGCCTGTTTGCTGCACGGTGCCTTAATTAAAAGGGATGCAATGTATGAATGAGTTATTTTATTGTAGGAAGGAGAAATATGCTAGTTGCGTGAAGAGAAGGAAAGGAGAGGAAGGAGAGAGAGAGAGAGAGAGAGAGAGAGAGA